>OZ023209.1:7407656-7597656 GCA_963995525.1 Escarpia spicata
AGGGATGCAGGGTTTTGATAATGTAAGGTGTTTTCAATGTGACATGTCGTTTTTGCACAGGATGTATAAAGTCACCAACAAGCTTTCACGTGCAATTTCTTTTGTTAGTTCCTCATATTGAATAATGATGTCGTGTTGGAGGAACTACTAAGAGTCCTACATAAATAGTAATATACATTATATATTCATAACAATGTCGTGCACGTTAAAGAGCAGATCGTTTTCTCGATGATGTTTTAAAATTATAATAAAATAGTAATAATAATATATATTTTATTTATATAACGTCCGGATATAAAAAACTTTTCAAAGGCGCTTAAAATACATTTTAAGAACATAATCGCTTCAATACAATAATGATTTTACATATTAAATAAATACCATGGTAACTATATTATTGCTATATAGGCTTATCCGTAACTTTTCGTGGGCTTTTGTTAATATTGTGAAAACGTTCGAATATTTGTAAACTAGTTGTCAAACTGTTGTAAACGCCATTTTACCGTTAGATAAACACAACCTTTAGAATAAACTGAGCGTCATTGCGTAGCGAGATATGCACTCTTTCGGAGTTGATGGGATACCTGTTTCAACAATAAAATGTAACTGAGATCTAGCAAGGGCATTCTGAAACACAATTTTATTTGCAAACAGGTATTAACTTGTCTTGCCCACGTCGTTTCGTTGTCCATACGGCGATTAATTTGACTAATTCACTTAGGTCAAGTCGACGTTTACTCGACATCGCTCATTACTGCCTTTCCTGCCTTAGAAGTTACGTTGGCTGATGTTGGTCGGGATACTTTTGCAAACAAACCACCGCTTACTTACAGTTTTAGTGTCGACATCGTTCGGAATAAAAACAAATTAGTTTATATATTGGTGATGCATTTGCTATAATAATGAATGATACATACACTGTATATATATATATATATATATATATATATATATATATATATATATATATATATATATATATACATATACCGAACGTGCGTCCACGTATTTGGGGTAAGCCTGCTGAATCTCTCTATACACGTTGCGTACACATGCTTATACAAATGAGGTTTTAGGCCAACGGTCCAATGAAAAAAATTTACTCTTAAAGAGGCATATGAACTCCGGCGCCTCGGAGGAAATGAAATTAGAACAAGCCTTCTTATATGCGCAATAGTGATAATAATTATCAAAATAATCGCTATTCATACACGCACAAACGCTCGCCCACGCACAAAACACAAACGCACACACACACACGCGTGCGTGTGTGCATATGTTCTTACTTGTGCGTGCGCGCGTACGCATGCGAGTTCGCATGAGTATGTGCATGAGAATGTGTGATTGTAATTGCAGCACCAATGATGCGAATGTAAGAATGGCAATGCTTTTCACCCGAATCTTCTCCCTGTGTTGTTGCGCATTAGTCTTAAGTAATCGTCATTACAGTCTTTAATAAAACCGTTGTTAAAATCATATTATCTGTAACATACCGCGGTCAAATCTTTGTTCTAATTATAAATAAAAAGTAGTACTACTGAGAATATCTACAATGTCATCTCTCACACACGTGTACACCCATTGCATGCTATAACTGTGTCCACAGAATACACACTGTAACTATCGCCGCTTGGTGTATAGAAAACCATTAACATCGTATTTGTCAAGATAATAAATGTGTTTTATACGCTAAAAAATGTATTACATTGTTATGTTCAGATTGGATGCAAAGTAGCACATTCGATGACGGCAATACAATTTATTATACTGGGCAAACATCTAAGGTCAAGACGCAAGACGACCATCGTTACATTTGATACGCTTCGTCGGACACCTTTGTGTTTAGTTTCGTCGTTGGTGGTAACTGTGTAGGCATTGCTGTACATTAACTAATAAACAGTGGACATCGATATTGTGTTGATAGAAAATATATCAATGTGGATTCATATATTATTGATTGATAATGCATAATACAATTTTTTTAAATATCTTCAGACGTTACTAATTATATATATTATATTATTAAACATTTCTTATAATAAAACACTAAGAAAATATCAGCTCAGAAAAGGCTGATATCTGTGTGAACATAATTTGTGATCGAGGAAGGTGTGTAACAGGTGTGGAATTAAAGAGAACGCATCGTTTATCAGGATTCTGTGTAGCACGTTCCGTAATTGAATGTATCCCTGGCGATATCGTGTAAACGATTATGGTTTCCATATGCGTTTACATACTGCATAATGAAACATAAATACACGTATTTCTTTCTTACATTATATGAAAATATACATTCAAAAGAAGTCGGTCATTATCTAGAAATGTGGTTATGAATACGACTTTATTTACGAAATACCACTGAAATAAACAATCGAAGGTCAGCTGTTGCAATTGTGGACGTCATCACAACCCAGACAACAATAATAATAGTGTCTTTGTTGACATCGAACTCGTAGTCGGGAAGGCGCCGTCGATCATCGTAATGAAAACTACCAAACACTGCATCGTCGTCGAATACATTTTGAAACAAATAAAGCTTTGCCTATTTCCACATTTTAAGTAGACGGGATGCAAAACAACTACTATGCCAAATTGACGAAGACAAATGTTTGCATCATTACCATATATCGATATATACGAAATTGGATACCGAAAAAACTAATAACAAAACAGTTGCCGGCAACTTATGGTTGTTTTAGAACAATAAGCATTTCACACGAGCCAAGTAGGTTTTCAATTCCTTAAAACTGTGTAATGTGAAATCAGTTACTCTGCCCGTGGGAAATGGTGTATAGAAATCTCACTCAAGAGATCACTAATAATATTTCAACTGCATATAGCAAAACACATTTATACAGTAGACTGTAGTGCGGGATTCGTCTACAGATATCGTCAAACAGAGTGTGGGTCTGTAGTTATCTGTCTGTATATGAGTAGGTTTATACGGCAGTTGTACGTATATGGAGCTGATATTATGTAATCGCGTTAGATATTACTGTTATGTACATATGTGTCGCTGGCAGTAAGCAAACATTTTAAATATTTGTTGCAATATTGTAGTTTGACAATTTAATATATGAGTCGTAGCGGGTTTACCATGAATTGAATTTGTGTTCGGTGGCAACGTAACTTTAATAGTGTTGTTGGATGTATCAACAAATTGTAAGTATATTACCCTATAAGATACCAACGGGTGTGTAGTTCTGTTACATGATGGGTCGCATATATGTGTGTGGTATGCCTGGATAAGTGTTGGAGATTTGGATATGGGTAAATTTTCAGAGTTTATAATTACGCGAAATTATTTATTTCCAAATACATATGTGTCGCTGGCAGTAAGCAAAAGAATTTGTGTTCGGTGGCAACGTAACTTTAATGGTGTTGTTGGATGTATCAACACATTATAAGTAGTATTACCCTATAAGATACCAACGGGTGTGAAGTTCAGTTACATGATGGGTCGCATATATTGGTGTGGTATGCCTGGATAAGTGTTGGAGATTTGGATATGGGTAAATTTTCAGTGTTTATAATTACGCGAAATAATTTATTTCCAAAATGGAGGTCTAGTTTCAATGCAAATGATAGCAGTTGAGGACGGTCCTGTTCGCGTTAACAGGTTGGCATTGTCAATAACCCAGGATATTATCACTGGAGACTTTTAATGTTGCTAAAAAGAGAAGAAGCGACAACACTAGCTATCCGAGAAGTTGCTTCCAGTGTACAGCTTTGGGAAAAGAGAAGGCTCACCTAGAATCTAACTAGCTAATTTATCTGGACCTGTTGCAGATACATCACCAACAGCACAACGGAGGAACCACGTGTGGGTGTTCACTTGTTTGCGGTTACCGTCCGATCAGAAAATCAGCAGTTGGACGGGATTCAACATAATCTCATGACAACATGTTGAGGTGGAAAATGTTGTGAGCTACTTGCACAATGCAACACTGTCCACTGTCTAAGAAATGTTACGAAACGCTTTGGACGTAATGTCCTCCTTAGTTTGAAAACTTTGTACATATTTGCTCTGTTCGCAAAGGCCTCTGAAATAACACGGAAACATCCCAGTACCGGATAATTATTCTCACGATGGGCAATTTCTACACCATATGCAACTTTATGTTCAGCATCAGGAAAATGATCGACGATGCGGGACTTTGTGATCTAGCGGAAGAATTGGCAACCATGCATTCAGAATTTTACATTTTGGTGATTTTAATCTTGATTTGGATATACCTTCTGCAACAACAACCACATTTAATGATATTCTGACATATTTTGATACATATATATATGGCTATTGGCTTGACATCTTAATAACTCGTTCTACTTGTAAAAATATCCAGACACCCACAGTTTCAGATGGCCTATCCGACCACCACACTATCATTACCGATCTTAAAGTTTCTATAACTCCAACCGTGTCTAAACACAATGCGTTTTACAGAGCCACTCACAGGATCAACACTGCAGCCTTAATGGCTGATATCCTTAAATCCGACCTTGTCACACACCCTAAAGAAAACGTATCAGACTTGTGTGAACAGTACTGTCAAGTACTTGAGGCATTGCTTCACAAACACGTGTCAGACTTGTGTGAGCAGTACTGTCAAGTACTTAAGGCATTGCTTCACAAACATGCACCAATTAAATCCAAATTTGTGTCACAAAAACGCTATTAAATCACGTAAATTACTTATGGAAACATTGTTGAAATTACAACAATTTAAGGGTGTTCACGCGCTTAAGATTTATCGTGACGTCGTACAATTAATTGACCTATCCATCACGTGATGGGTTGCTTAGCAAAAGATCCGTCAATCCTTCAAAAAATGGACAACGAGAACTTGGAGCGTTTGCACATTCTATATTACATTTATTTTGGGCGCAAACGTTTGTTGGTAATAACAAAAAAGGCAACGTTTGAAAAGGCATTAAGTAACTGCATGCGGTAATGTTTTATCCAGCTGCTGTCATCCGCGATTATATTTAGTGTAATTCACATATATTACCGTTACGAACATTGTTGGCAAAGAACTAGTTTCGACAATTGATGGACCCATGTCCGCTTACATTGATCGCTTCAGAAACGTTACATTATGTTTTATCATAAATAATGATGTTTGTGGCCAGAAATGCAAAAACATATATGACGGAATTTCCGAACGGTCTACGTTTTCTGTATCTCTTTACTACTCTGTTATGGCTTGGTGGACATGTTTCTAGGCACTATGTCACGTCATGGAAGTGTTATGGCTTGTTTCAGAGTATTATTTTCCTTCGTGTTAGATCAATACTTCATCCGGATTATCTTATATATACATAGGCCGGAAAACGATTATTGATCGGTGAAGGTTTCTTACGACTGATATGGGGTGGGCGGATGGTGAGCCATCAAGATGGTTATCACGTGCAAACAAAACGTATTCGGGGCAACGTGAGCTTGTTCCGGTTAACTGCAATAAAAGTGATTGGTCGAACTGTTTTCCTCGCCACATAATGACTGATAATAATTAAAATGTAAAATGATCTTATATTATTTCAATATCCTCGAAGAACAGCACTCAATGCTAACAATAGGCATATACCACAGAGTTAGTGCGGTTGTTACAACCAATAATGTAATAATCAACATTTAATGCAATAAGGACCGGTGAACTAATAATTGACCTTTTATGCAATAATTATCGACCAGCAATGTAACAACGGACAGGTAATTTTAATAAATCTACCTGCAATGTATTAAATCTGATGATGGAGGTGATGACAATGAGGACGACGACGAAGTTGATGGTGATGATGATGATGATGATGAAGACGACGGTGATGATGAGGATAATAAATAATCCTATTCTCATAACAATGATTAATACGAGGAGGAAGTTGTACATAATGACTGCTAGCAGTGATGACACTTGTTGTGTTGTGTAGGTTGTCCATCCACCATTGATGTAGTGTTGTGTTGTGTAGGTTGTCCATCCACCATTGATGTAGTGTTGTGTTGTGTAGGTTGTCCATCCACCTTTGATGTAGTGTTGTGTTGTGTAGGTTGTCCATCCACCTTTGATGTAGTGTTGTGTTGTGTAGGTTGTCCATCCACTTTTGATGTAGTGTTGTGTTGTGTATGTTGTCCATCCACCTTTGATGTAGTGTTGTGTTGTGTAGGTTGTCCATCCACCTTTGATGTAGTGTTGTGTTGTGTAGGTTGTCCATCCACCTTTGATGTAGTGTTGTGTTGTGTAGGTTGTCCATCCACCTTTGATGTAGTGTTGTGTTGTGTAAGTTGTCCATCCACCTTTGATGTAGTGTTGTGTTGTGTAGGTTGTCCATCCACCATTGATGTAGTGTTGTGTTGTGTAGGTTGTCCATCCACCATTGATGTAGTGTTGTGTTGATGACTGGTATACACGTAGTTGGAGCCGCGGCAACAACTTGTTTCATGATAATCAGGCAGATGTGTCTTCTTACTAAGCGGGTTGTGTGTGTGTGTGTTTGTGTGTGTTTGTATGTGTTTGTCTGTTTGTGTTGAGTGTGTACTTGCAAATGTATTTGCGTGTGTGCGTGTCCGCTTCCGTGCCATCACGGAGTCATCAAGAGACGATACAATTTTCAAAGGCGTTATTATGTGTGCAGGATGTTGCAAAGCGTGCCACGTGCAACTATTCAATAAAGTGAAAATTAAACATTAACACCAGATATATTCAAGAGAACATTTTATTGCAAGGAAAGAAACGTGACACGTTGGTCACATACATCAACATGGATTATCATCAAGTGATTGCAAGATGTGACATCGGAAGACGTGACTGCCTAGATAAAACAGAATGTCAATAAAGGCCGCAGAGTCGTCATCCATTCTCCATTTCTGCAGTCTTCCTACCACTTGTAGAAGCAAATCTGAAATGAAACATTGAGTTGATTGTGTAAAGTATTCGTACTTTTATTCTGCTACTTCTACTACTGATGTAATATTTGATGTTACCGACGATGCATATGTTATTGTACGTAGTACAGACAGTACAGTAACTAGTAGAGCAACCCAGGAATCTACACGGTGATATTGTATGGTCCGTGAGATATTTACTTGTGTGTGTATGAAACATTGCAACAACAGGCATGTTTTCTATGACGATATCTAGGTTATGTTGTTGGTTGTTGGGATGGCAAAGTATAAATTGGGGTGCTTCCAAGGAAAACGACATTATGACCCTACAACATAATTTTAATCTGTCCATATACAGTTATGACGATAAACATATTAGCGATGTATGCGCATTAAGAAGTTATATATTTAAAGTGTGTACCATAAATATAAGATACTACTGTGAGTGAGTTTTACTTACGTTGTCCATGTAGCCTTGGAAGAAACTGTCATCGCGTTCCTTAATGAAAGCACCGATAGCCAACGGGCAGGTACTTTCGCGAATTTTATCTATGAAGAAAGTGAGCACATTTTGTGGTGATGGCTGCAATATAGGTAGCTTTATATTCACATGACAGAAAGCCGGACACAGACAAAGTAAATAACAAAGGCCAACGTAAGCAACTTCTGTCAATAACTATAAGTACTTAAATTGTTGAATGAACTACAGTGTACTATTAACTTATTAACGTAAGGCATATGTGCATTGCAGGGTGGGTCGGCAATGAATTTAGTTGTTTAGATAAATAATCCATTTTATTAATCACGTCGGCTTCATTTTACATTTAATTATAACAAAAACAGCATTCCATTGCACGAACATATGAAACACGCGATAAGAGCACTAGTTAGATTGGCGAACGGCAGGGAGATATATTTATAAAAAAATATATAAATTATAAAATGAAATAAGTACAGACAACGTACACATATACATACGTGTGTGTGTGTGTGTGTGTGTGTGCGTGCGTACGTGTGTGTGCGTGTGTGGGTGTGTGCGTGCGTGCGTGTATGCGTGTGATCGTGCGTGCGTGTGTGTGCACATGCGCGCGCGTAACATACACTAAACTTTGAAATATCATGGACGCTTTATTTCATTTGAACATATCTGCAATAGAAACAGCAAGGTTTGATTGCAGTTTTGATATTCACACAAGTTGTACTGGTCAATTGTGGACAACCATGGACCTATGTAGCAGTGGTATTGACATGTTATGTATATTTTTTTAATAAGCTACATTATTCAAAATAAACGAGCTAGATTGTCGAATTTGATTCAACTTGAGCACTAATGCGTTGAATGCGTCATACACATGAAATGTCCTAACCGAGGAGATGTTTTTAAAATTACCTGCAAAGGGTTCGGCCGATCCAGGCATACCACCATCGACCACCACCAAGTTCGATCCATCCCACTTCATTTCTACGAATCCCCAAGCGTTTAGCATATTGGATGCCTAAAATTGGAACATAACCATCACTCAATGAGAAATATGCAGACGTACACAACGAAAATGTTATATGTGTAAGTGGATTACTCAGTAAATAGTTATAATAGCGTTAAGAAAGCTAGTGGAATTAGAATAATATTGTGTCTGCTTAGACGAAGAAGAGTTAATTAGTGTTCCAGAGCGTGTTGTAACTGTGACGAAACATTAAATCGTTTCACATTTGAATAACGTATGAAGAAAATGTATTTATTTATTCATGTATGCTTAATAAGGCATGTATTACAACTGGAGGGTTCGTTTTGATATCTACATATAATCGGAACTGCCGGACACAATCTGACACGGATTTGTCATTAAAATTCAAAGCACTTAAATCGTATGTTCATTGGTTGATTTGGGTGTTGTCAAATTTTAAAATCTAGCAAACATATACTGTTGTATTGATACTATCTGTACGTGTGCTTATTCGTACACGCGAGGCTGAGTAGTAGTACTACTGAGAATATCTACAATGCCATCTCCCACGCACGTGTACACCCATTGCATGCTACAACAGTGTTCACAGAAAACACACTGCAACTAACGCCGCTTGTGTGTAGAAAACCATTAACATCGGATTTGTCATTGTTGGCGGGTAACACATCCACGTGAACAAATAAAATGTAACGAGGATCTTGCAAGTACTTTCAAGATAATAAATGTGTTTTATACGCTAAAATGCATTACATTGTTATGTTCAGATTGGATGCAAAGTAGTACATTCGATGACGGCAATAACATGTATTATACTGGGCAAACATCTAAGGTCAAGACGCAAGACGACCATCATTACATTTGATACGTTTCGTCGGACACCTTTGTATTTAGTGTCATCGTTGGTGATAACTGCGGAGGCACTGCTGTAGATAAACTAATAAACGGTGGACATCGATATTGTGTTGATAGAAAATATATCAATGTGGATTCATATTTTATTGATTGATAATGAATAATACTAGTTTATAAAATATCTTCAGACGTTATTAATAAAGCACATTTCTTATAATAAAACACTAAGAAAATATCAGCTCAGAAAAGGCTGATATCTGTGTGAACATAATTTGTGATCGAGGAAGGTGTGTAACAGGTGTGGAATTAAAGAGAACGCATCGCTTATCAGGATACTGTGTAGTACGTTCCGTAATTGAATGTATCCCTGGCGATATCGTGTAAACGATTGTGGTTTCCATATGCGTTTACATACTGCATAATGAAACATAAATACACGTATTTCTTTCTAAAATTATATGAAAATGTACATTCAAAAGAAGTCGGTCATTATCTAGAAATGTGGTTATGAATACGACTTTATTTACGAAATACCACTGAAATAAACAACGGAAGGTCAGTCTTGCGAAAAACGGTGCTATGATCAGCAACATGGCAACATGAGTCAGTCACATCTGAGATAGGATGCAGGCGGGTGTTCATCTTCCACTCTCTGAGCGCAGCTGCTTCAATTGTGGACGACATCACAACCCAGACAACAATAACGACAGTGTCTTTGTTGACATCGAACTCGTAGTCGGGAAGGCGCCGCCGATCATCGTAATGAAAACTACCAAACAGTGCATCATCGTCGAATACATTTTGAAACAAATAACGCTTTGCCTATTTCCACATTGTCAGTAGACGGGATGCAAAACAACTACTATGCCAACTTGACGAAGACAAATGTTTGCATCATTACCATATATCGAAATATACGAAATTGGATACCGAAAAAACTAATAACAAAACAGTTGCCGGTAGCTTGTGGTTGTTTTAGAACAATAAGCATTTCATACGTATGTGTATTGTGTATAGAAATCTAATTCAAGAGAACACTAATAATATTTCGACTGCATATAGCAAAACACATTTATACAGTAGACTGTAGTGCGGGATTCGTCTACAGATATCGTCAAACAGAGTGTGGGTCTGAAGTTATCTGTCTGTATATGAGTAGGTTTATACGGCAGTTGTACGTATATGGAGCTGATATTTTGTAATCGCGTTAGATAATATTGTTATGTACATATTTGTCAATGGCAGTAAGCAAACATTTTAAATATTTGTTGCAATATTGTAGTTTGACAATTTAATATATGAGTCTTAGCGGGTTTACCATGAATGGAATTTGTGTTCGGTGGCAACGTAACTTTAATAGTGTTGTTGGATGTATCAACCAATTGTAAGTAGTATTATCCTATAAAATACCAACGGGTGTGAAGTTCAGTTACATGATGGGTCGCATATATGTGTGTGGTATGCCTGGATAAGTGTTGGAGATTTGGATATGGGTAAATTTTCAGTGTGTATAATTACGCGAAATAATTTATTTCCAAAATGGAGGCCTAGTTTCAATACAAACGATAGCAGTTGAGGGCGGTTCTGTTCGCGTTAACAGGTTGGCATTGTCAATAACCCAGGATGTTATCACTGGAGACTTTAAATTTTGCTAAAACAGAGAAGAAGCGACAAAACTAGCTATCAGACAAGTTGCTTCCAGTGTACAGCGTTGGGAAAAGAGAAGGCTCACCTAGAATCTAACTAGCTAATTTATCTGGACCTGTTGCAGATACATCATCAACAGCACAACGGAGGAACCACGTGTGGGTGTTCACTTGTTTGCGGTAACCGTCCGATCAGAAAATCAGCAGTTGGACGGGATTCAACATAATCTCATGACAACATGTTGAGGTGGAAAATGTTGTGAGCTACTTGCACAATGCAACACTGTCCACTGTCCACTGTCCAAGAAATGTTACGAAACGCATTGGACGTAATGTCCTCCTCAGTTTGAAAACGTTGCACATATTTGCTCTGTTCGCAAAGGCCTCTGAAATAACATGGAAGCATCCCAACCAGTACCGGATAATTATTCTCACAATTTCTACACCATATGCAACTTTATGTCCAGCATCAGGAAAATGTTCGAAGATGCGGGACTTTGTGATCTGGCGGAAGAATTGGCAACCATGCATTCAGAATTTTATATTGTTGGTGATTTTAATTTTCATTTGAATATACCTTCTGCAACAACAACCACATTTAATGATATTCTGACATCTTTTGATACAAAATAATATTTCCGACACAGATACATGGCTATTGGTTTGACCTCTTGGTGACTCGTTCAACTTGTAAAATTATCCAGACACCCACAGTTTCAGATGGCTTATCCGACCACCACATTATCATTATAGATCTTAAATTTTATATAACTCCAGCCGTGTCTAAACACAATGCGTTTTACAGAGCCATTCACAGGATCAACACTGCAGCCTTAATGACTGATATCCTTAAATCCGACCTTGCCACACATCCTAAAGAACACGTATCATACTTGTGTGAGCCGTACTCTCGAGTACTTGAGGCATTGCTTCACAAACATGCATCAAATTAAATCCAAATTTGTGTCACAAAAACGCTATTAAATGCACACAAATTACATTGTTGAAAAAGTTACACTTAATGGGGATCATGCGCTTAAGATTTATCGTGACGTCGTTCCATTAACTGACCTATCCATCACGTGATGGGTAGCCTAGGAAAAGATCCGCCAATCCTTAAAAAAAAGCCTAAAATTTGGAGCGTTTGCACATTCTATATTACATTTGTTTTGGGCGCAAACGTATGTTCGTAATAAAAAAACCAGCTGCGATAGTATTTTATGTAATTCACATGTATTATCGTTATCAACATTGTTGGCAAAGTACAGGTTTCGACAAACTGATGGACCCATGTCCGCTTACATTGATCGCTTCAGAAACGTTACATTATGTTTTTGTCGTAAATAGTATTGTATGGGGCCAGAAATGCAACAAAATATATGACGGATTTTCCGAACGGTCAACGTTTTCTGCATCTCTTTACTACTCTGTTATGGCTTGGTGGACATGTTTCTAGGCACTAGGTCACGTCGTGAAAGTGTCAGTTGTCTCACAGTATTATTTTCCTTCGTGTTAGATCAATACTTCATCCGGATTATCTTATATATAGGCCGGAAAACGATTATTGATCGGTGAAGGTTTCTTACGACTGATATAGGGTGGTCGGATGCTGTGCCTTTAATATGGTGTCGCGAGGAAAGAAAAAATGTTCGGGATAACGTGAGCTTGTTCCGGTTAACTGCAATAACATTGATTGGTCAATTGTTTTCCTCGCCACATAATGACAGATAATAAATAAAATGTAAAATGATCTGATATTATTTCAATATCCTCGTAGAACAGATCCCAGTGGCATAACACAACCAAAAGATTTAATGCTGACAATAGGCATATTTTACAGAGTTAGTGCGGTTATTACAACCAATAACTTAATAATCAACATGTAATGCAATAAGGACCGGTAAAGTAATAATTGACCTTTTATGCAATAATTATCTACCTGCAATGTAACCATGGACAGGTAATCTACCAGCAATGTAATAAATCTGATGATGGAGGTGATGACAATGAGGACGACGACGAAGTTGATGATGATGATAATGATGATGAAGACGACGGACGGTGACGATGAGGATAATAAATAATCCTATTCTCATAACAATGATTAATACGAGGAGGAAGTTGTACATAATGACTGCTAGCAGTGATGACACTTGTTGTGTTGTTTAGGTTGTCCATCCACCATTGATGTAGTGTTGTATTGTGTAGGTTGTCCATCCACCATTGATGTAGTGTTGTGTTGTGTAGGTTGTCCATCCACCTTTGATGTAGTGTTGTGTTGTGTAGGTTGTCCATTCACCATTAATGTAGTGTTGTGTTGTGTAGGTTGTCCATCCACCATTGATGTAATGTTGTGTTGTGTAGGTTGTCCATCCACCTTTGATGTAATGTTGTGTTGTGTAGGTTGTCCATCCACCTTTGATGTAATGTTGTGTTGTGTAGGTTGTCCATCCACCTTTGATGTAATGTTGTGTTGTGTAGGTTGTCCATCCACCTTTGATGTAATGTTGTGTTGTGTAGGTTGTCCATCCACCTTTGATGTAGTGTTGTGTTGTGTAGGTTGTCCATCCACCATTGATGTAGTGTTGTGTTGTGTAGGTTGTCCATCCACCATTGATGTAGAGGATTGTGTAGATGACTGGGATACACGTGGTTGGAGCCGCGGCAACCACTTGTTTCATGATAATCAGGCAGATGTGTCTTCTTACGAAGCGGGTTGTGTGTGTGTGACTGTGTGTGTGGGTTTGTGTGTGCGTGTGTTACAGTGCGTGCGTGCGTTCGGGCGTGTTTGTATGTGTGTGTTGAGTGTGTACTTGCAAATGTATTTGCGTGTGTGCGTGTCCGCTTCCGTGCCATCACGGAGTCATCAAGAGACAATAAAGTTATCAAAGGCGTTATTATGTGTGCAGGATGTTGCAAAGCGTGCTACGTGCAACTATTCAATAATGTGAAAAATAAACATTAACACCAGATATATTCAAGAGAACATTTTATTGCAAGGAAAGAAACGTGACACGTTGGTCACATACATCAACATGGACTATCATCAAGTGATTGCAAGATGTGACATCGGAAGACGTGATTGCCTAGATAAAACAGAATGTCAATAAAGGCCGCAGAGTCGTCATCCATTCTCCTTTTCTGCAGTCTTCCTACCACTTGTAGAAGCAAATCTGAAATGAAAAAATGGGTTGATTGTGTAAAATATTGAAACTTCTACTACTGACGTAATATTTGATGTCACCGCCAATGCATATGTTATTGTACGTAGTACAGACAGTACAGTAACTAGTAGAGCAACCCAGGAATCTACACGGTGATATTGTATGCTCCGTGAGGTATTTATTTGCGTGTGTATGAAACATTGCAACAACAGGCATGTTTTCTTTTTTGTTGTTTATTGGGATGGCTATGCATAACTTGGGGGGCTTCCCAAGAATGTGCTCCCACGCCTCGAAGGAAAACGACATTATGACCCTACAACATAATTTTAGTCTGTCCATATACAGTTATGACTCTAAACATGTCAGCGATGTATGCACAATAAGAAGTTATATTTGAAGTGTGTACCATATATATCAGATACTACTGTGAGCGGGTTGTACTTACGTTGTCCATGTAGCCTTGGAAGAAACTGTCATCGCGTTCCTTAATGAAAGCACCGATAGCCAGCGGGCAGGTACTTTCGCGAATGTTATCTATGAAGAAAGTGAGCACAGTTAGTGGCGATGGCTGCAATATATATATAGCTTTATATTCACATGCCAGAAAGCCGGACACAGACAAAGTAAATAACAAAGGCCAACGTAAGCAACTTCTGTCAATAACTATGAGTTCTTAAATTGTTGAATGAAGTACAGTGTACTATTAATTTAATAACGTAAGGCATATGTGCATTGCAGGCTGGGTCGGCAATATATTTATTTGTTTAGATAAATCATCCATTTTATTAATCACGTCGGCTTCATTTTACATTTAATTATAACAAAATCAGCATTCCATTGCACGAACATATGAAACACGCGATAAGAGCACTAGTTAAATTGGTGAACGGCAGGGATATATATTTATTTTAAAAATATATCAATTATAAAATGAAATAAGTACAAACAACGTACACATATACATACGTGTGTGTGTGTGTGTGTGTGTGTGTGTGTGTGTGTGTGCGTGCGTGTGTGCGTGCGTGTATGCGTGTGATCGTGCGTGCGTGTGTGTGCACATGCGCGCGCGTAACATACACTAAACTTTGAAATATCATGGACGCTTTATTTCATTTGAACATATCTGCAATATAAACATCAAGGTTTGATTGCAATTTTGATATTCACACAAGTTGTACTGGTCAAACGTGGACAACCACGGACTTATGTATCAGTGGTATTGACACGTTATGTATATATTTTTTAAATAAGCTAAATTACTCAAAATAAACGAGGTAGATTGTCGAATTTGATTCAACTTGGGCACTGATGCGTTGAATGCGTCACACATGTAAAATGTCCTAACTGAGGATACGTCTTTAAGATTACCTGCAAAGGGTGCGGCCGATCCAGGCATACCACCACCGACCACCACCAGGTTCGATCCATCCCACTTCATTTCTACGAATCCCCAAGCGTTTAGCGGTTTGGGTGCCTAAAATTGGAACATAACCATCACTCAATGAGAAATATGCAGACGTACACAATTTTAATGTGATATGTGTAATTGGACTACTCCGTAAATCGTTATATTAGCGTTAAGAAAATTAGTGGAATTAGAATAATGCTGTTTCTACTTGAGAGGAGTTAGTTAGTGTTCCAGAACGTGCTGTAACTGTGACGAAACATTAAATCGTTTCACATTTGAATAACGTATGACGAAAATGTATGTATTTATTCATGTATGCTTAATAAGGCATGCAATACAACTGGAGGGTTCGTTTTGATATCTACATATAATCGGAACTGCCGGACACAATCTGACACGGATTTGTCATTAAAATTCAAAGCACTTAAATCGTGTGTTCATTGGTTGATGTGGGTGTTGTCAAATTTTAAAATCTAGCAAACATATACTGTTGTATTGATACTATCTGTACGTGTGCTTATTCGTAAACGCGAGGCTGGGTGTGTATCAACCACTTGATGTTGTACTAACCACTGTAGCATCAGCATCAGGTACGGAGGCATTCCCTGACTTGAGTCCTGCCTTGAAGGTGTTGGCATCAGCGGACAAGTAGAGAGAGTTTCCAGCGGCGTAGTCAGCTAGGTTAAGACAATCGTTGCTGATGATGCCTTGGTCAATGCTACCACTAAACGAAATCATCTTGTACTCTAGTGTTATCCTCATTGAAGGCCATTGGGCGTAGTTGTTGGAGAAGAACGGCACTTCGAGAACGCTGTTGTTGAAGTAGCCGCACCTGTCGCCTTGTGGACATTGACTGTCATTGACGACGGTGACGCCGTCATTCAGCACCCACGGGCGGTACACTCCAAAGGTTTTGGAAATCAAGTCGTCAGCCTCGAAGTCGATGCAGAACATCTTGTTATCTTCAACTGTGGATCACATTTCAATTCAAATCTGCACTGACGTCCTACATAATGACATCAAACGAATTAAACAATGCGTTTAAAAACATTACATTAATCCGAGGACGTACAGAAATATGATACTACTTCAGTTTTATGACTATGCTGCGCAGTGTCGTCGATGCCACATTTAGTTCTGATATCGTAAAATTTCAAGGGTAGTTTTTGCTGATACACTCTCTTCAAAAGGTGAAATGCAAGTAGGTAAACTGCATATAAAGTGGTTACTTGATCACATATTTATTTGGTCCATACATATTACAAATGATGTAAACCGATAATATGTGGTACATCTTTATTTCTTAATAAGTATTACTCTTGCCACGGGATTACGCACTGATGTGTTAGTCCAACTAGCACTGGAGATTCAGATAAAGGACAACAATATCTAACCGAACGGATGCTGTCGATAGTAGAATTCACCAAATTAACTATAGTTATGGTTTAGCATGAACGCTACTAATGGCACAAAATCATCCAGCAATTTAGTTGATTCCACTATTAATTGGTGTTCAATAAACATACTACAAATGTATCACCTGCATGTGATGGTGATAATGTTAGTGACGGCATATTGTACGTGTTTATCGTTATGATGACGATGCTTTTGGTGATTTATATTAATCATCATAATATTGATGACAATCATAATATTATTAATTCAGTATCCGATAAATCATAATAAATATAATATAACATTAACAATAATTTTTTGAATAATAACATAATTATACCAGTATTTTATTTGTTCACATTTTACTTAATTAGTTCTGAAAACTATTGACTAATATAGCATTATTTTCAATGTACGGCGATGAAATGCACGACAATCATTAAATTTCATCGGCATATATTATATTGAAAACAGTTATCTAGACTTCTGACAACTTAGTTAATTACTGAACGCGTTGTTGTGAAATAATGATTGTTTCTCTAAATAGTTGAATACATACTAGGTGTGGTGTAGGTCAAATTGTCGGTCACATGAGTCTGAGTACAGTTATATGTGACTTGGACACAAGTGAGTAGTTCCTGGTTCCAGAAGGTGCATTCGGGACACGTCATGTTGAAGACGTTCCAGCCTCCCTGGCCGTTCGGCTCACACATTACAAATTTCTGGCACGTGTTGGGATCAGCCGCGAAGCCGGGAGTGCTCTTTGTTTTTTCGTAACACAGATGGCACTCTTCTGGAAAACACAGAGGATGCAAGTGGTGGAATAGTTGTGACTTACATGTGCGTTCTGCTGCACAGTTGTGCCAATAACTATGTATCAACGAAAGTATTGTACAAATTGCAGCATAGAAACAATGCTTTAGTACGGATCATGCTTCATAATACCTTTTCAAAATGCTCTTATTCCTTGAAAATAAAATAAAATTTTAGATAAGTCAGAATGCAGTGGGTTATTTATCTGTGAAATATAACGTCACCTGTTACATTGCCTACACCGATTAAGTACCGTTGACCAACAACCATTGAAGTACTTTCATTGGTGTATCACCATTAACTATGCCTTGGTGAAAATACGACGATTCTATTTTGAAACCGGATTCAAACACATTCACCTATCATAATACTGAAACTAGTCTGCAGAAGCTTGTCTGTGAAAACTTTGACGTTGAAGTGGTTGACGGTCAAACCATAAAGAGCAACCGAACCATAAGGAAACGACTCATCCTTGCTACGACCCCGGCCGAGTAAAGAAGATGACGATGATAATTAATTATTTTCACAAGGAATATAAATCGTGAGATAGTTACAATACAATAATAATAATAAAATAATAATGTTGGAGCCCTGTTTATGTACAACTACGCATAACTAATTTTTTGTAGTTTGCAATAATAATAATATTGGAATATCAGCACGATACGACATGCTACTCACGTGACAATGCTAATTGTAGTGAATAATAATTACCGAGGCAGCTCTGCAGTTGACTTCTTACACAAAATATGACAATGCACCTAAGGTTGACCATAGCCAAAGTACAATTACTATCAAACTTGTCAAAAATGCAATACAACTGCGGTGAACTACGTCTTTTTTGAGAATTGAGTTATTTATATGTATTAGCTGAATATTGCTCGAAATAATTGGTACTCGGGAACCGTTTTAAATGACATATGAAAAAAAAATTCACGTAAAAAGTTGTGTCCAGATTCATAGAAATCCTATGATGTTTGTTAAAACACATTTCATCAATGCATTTTACGCTGAATTGTGGTTACTTGCTCTTACGTGAAACAAAGTGTGCCATTGCGCATTGATATCTAGTGTGTTTATATTGTATATTCAGATAGCATATGTTGAACATATTAACGTGTCAAGAAAGCAAAACCCACTGTTCAATTAAAAGGTTTTTAAAGTATTTTAGGGCATCTGCAATAATCGCGACTTACGTTGAACGTCGAACATGTCGTGTTGGTCGGTCTGTGTGCAACAGTTCGGTGGCAGGATTGACGCGAGTGGCTCGTCGATGTCGACAGTAGCGGGAAGCCACGGCATCCTGTAGTCCTCAACACTGGAGTAGCACTGTTTCGTTGCTACAACACAACAGATAGACTAGTGTTGGCTATTTCAGGAAGATAAGTCATGCTAAATAAAAGTAATTACGATTAGATGTATTTGTTAAAAAAAAACACCCCACACACATGCGTGCGTGTTCGTGTGTATGTAATCAATATGTGTGTGTGTGTGTGTGTGTGTGTGTGTGGTGTGCGAGGTGCGCGTGCGTGTGCGTATGTGTGCGCGCGTACACAATGTGTGTCTGTTTAGTTATTAAGACAAATTGGTGATAATAATAACGTATGCTATGTCAACTTGCATAGAGGTACATGATAATAAGAATACGACACTTATATATCAATTACATCATAAGTAACTAAAACAAAATCATTAATCAAAGAGTCATTGTCAGAACTAGGGGTTGCCAAAGGTATTGCAAATTCAATGAGCTATATTATTGCTTTTTTGTGTAGGATGGATGCAAGTATGTTCAATTGTCGTCGAAGCAACGGTGAGTTCATTCAAAATGTTGTGTTTAGTTACAGGAAAGCCCGCTTGCCAAAGTTAAGCTTAGTTTTAGGGAAAACGTTGCTGTCTGACACATGGTATGAGTAAGTATAAAAACGTAAGAAACTAACCAAATAGGACGGCCGATGTATTGAATGGGCACCCCATATATTACTGTTTTTTTATATAAAAAGTGGTTAAATAGACAACCTAACGCCAATGCAACTGTCTAAACATGGATTTTAAAATGTGACACATAATTGGTGATAGTATTGCTGGAGCTGGCAATCTTAAATACACATACAGAAGTACAATTTGACCGTTGTTAGGACAGAGAACCTATGCAGTAAAATTGATCACATGACACATATGTTGCATTATGTTTCTTACCTGCAGCTGCTGTCGTCAGTGCAACGAGGACCATTCCGATTGTCGTCCACGCCATGATACCTCTGTTGAAACAAAATAGATAAACTTTACATTTACATATTGATGAAAATGTTGTGATGCGATTGTAATAATACTGCTTCGAAAACATTGTCGCCTTGTCTTGTTTTCTTCACGTTGTTTAACAAGATTTAACAAGATTGCCACCTAGAGAATTAACTCTAGGTGGCAGGTGGACAAGGAAGCCCTTTGGTTTATCAAGAGTCCGACCCTTTTATATATGTGTATCCCGCCCTTCTGAGGTATGTGTCGGTTTTATTTGTAAACATATTCACGCTACTAGCATCCACACAATCAGCAGATAATCTGTTCCATTCATTTACAGTCCTTTGTGAAAATGAGAACTTTCTTATATCTAATCTACACTGCTCCTTTGCTAATGTAACTTCATGTCCTCTAGTCCTTCTATCTTTCTTAACTGAGAGAAAAATATTTCTATTGATATTTTCATAACCATTCATTATTTTAAACACTTCTATCTCATCTCCTCTCAATCTCCTAGTCTCTAGTGTTGTTAAGCCGCATTTTTTAGGCGTATTTCGTAACTAAGATCCCTCAGTTTTGGTATCATTTTAGTTGCTCTCCTCTGTACTCTTTCTAGCATATCTATGTCCTTCCTGTGACATGGCCTCCACGCTTGAATACAATATTCTAAATGAGGCCTAACTATTGTTTTGTACAGCGGTATTTGTTCTTATACGTTATGTTTCGCCTAATTAATCCAATGATTTGATTTCACTTTGAAGCTGCAATTCCGCACTGCTCTGAAAACTTCATATCAGTACTAATGGTTAACCCTAAGTACTTTTCTTTTACATTAGTACGTAGTACAGTACCCCCCATTGTGTATTCTACATCTTCGGTCCCATGTCCTGCGTGGTGGCATTTACATTTCCCAAAATTGAACAGCATTTGCCACTTTTCAGACCATTTGGTCAAATTATCAAGATCATCTTGTAAATGTTGTCTATCTCCATCACTTTTAATCCTACTAGACACTTTTTTATCATACGCAAATTTCAACACCTTGCTTGTTATTTCAACATCCAGATCGTTCATGTATATTAAGAATAATATAGGTCCTAGTATTGATCCCTGTGGTATTCCACTCAATACCGGTTTCCAGTTTGAAGCCTCCCCATCAACTACTACACGTTGTCTTCTGTAAATCAGCCATCTTTCTATCCAGTTTATTGTAACATTTCCTATGCCATGGGCCTTTAGTTTAAGCAGTAATCTTTGATGTGGTACTTTGTCGAAAGCTTTTTGAAAATCTAAGTAGACGATATCTACTGGTGATCCCTCATTTACCCACCTAGTGATGTCTTCCAAAAAACTTAACATATTTGTTAAGCATGACCTCGCTTTAAAAAAAACATGTTGAGGTGGGTTTATCAAGTTATGTTTACCAAGAAAATCCACAATGTGATCTTTAATTAGACTTTCTAATAATTTGCAAATCACTGATGTTAAACTCACTGGTCTATTGTTCTCTAACTTGTTTGTCGAACCTGTTTATAAATAACGGTATAATGTTTGCCTCTTTCCATTCTAAAGGAACCACTCCCTCTTCTAATGACAAACTGTTGCAAGCGGAACGCTAATTTGTTCTATAATTTCCAATAGTAGTTTGGGCGGAATCCCATCCACTCCAGGTGATTTATTATCCTTCATAGCCCTTATTTTCTTAGCTACTATTTCCGGGGTTACAATTAATTGTCCTAAATAGTCTGAATCTGCCCCCTCGAACTTAGCCTCTGGTACTGGCAGTGAACTAATATCTTCCCTGGTAAACACTGAACTAAAGTACTCATTCAGGTCTTCTGCCATTAAGAATCCCTCTGATATTATATTTCCAGCACTATCTTCTAGATGACCGACCTTATCTTGAACTTGCTGTTTGCTTCGAACATACGCATAAAAACTCTTGCTGTCATGTTTTATATTATAGCTAATTGTTGTTCATAGCTTCTCTTTGAATGTATAATTTCAGCTGTAGCTTGGTTAAATGCTTCTTTATAACTGTTGTAGTCTTCATCATTTCCAGTACATCTATATGACTTCCACATCATTTGTTTATACTTAATTTTTCTAATGGCTTCTTTCGATAAGTGTTTCTTTTTGGACTGTTTCCCTTGTTTTTTGAAGGATACACATTTATCAACTATGCACTTAATTTCACTCTTTAATGTATTCCAGCATTCTGTTGCTGTCTTATTTTTCAGTGTGTTATTCCAGTCTATCTTTGCAAAATATTTCCTCATGTCATTATACCTTCCTTTGTGGAAATATCTCCTATGCTGCTTTTTACTATTCCTTTCTTATTTTACTTTGATGGTAACATGTATCTAGTTGTGATCACTACTCCCCAGTGGCTCACATATCTTGACATTGTCAACTAATTCATTCTGTGAGGACAAAACTATGTCTATCACATTCTCACCCCTGGTTGGTTCTAGCACATGTTGAGAAAGGAAAGTATCTTGAACTGAAACTAAAAACGTGTGGTCCTCACTCCCCATACTCTGTAGAGATTTCCATTGTATATGCCGGTGGTTATAATACAGTCCCGTTTGCTTATTTCCCTTATAGCGTTTTGCATTTTTTCATTCTCTTCTATGCATATGTTTGGACTTCGATAAACTAACCCAATTGTTAACGTTGAGGTTCCTGTAACTATGTTACACCAAACAGCTTCTTCGCAATCTGCTTCTCTTTCTTATTTTATTTCATAAGCCAGGATAGATTCTTTAATATATAAAATAACTCTGCCTCTCTTTCTTCCTATTCTATCTTTCCTAAACATTACATATCCTGTCAGTCCCAATTCGGCATCTTATATATCGGTGGTGGTCCAGGATTCGGTTATACCTATTATCTGAAGGTCAATATCTTCTACCATAATGTTTAGTTCATTTCTTTTGTTTGTTATACTCTTTGCGTTTAAACAAAAACATTTATATCCAGCTTCAGAAGAGTTTTCCAATCTGTTCTCAGCTGATTTATTTGTGCTGTCTTTATCTATGCCTCCAGTTTCAGGCTTTTCTGTGTGTCCCCCCTGCGAATCTAATTTAAATAGATGTCCCACTGTCACCAGATCGCAGCAGGTTCTCTGAGAAAACTGCTGCCCCCTTTCCACTAAGATGGAGGCCATCTCTCATGTACATATCTTCCCTCCCAACAAAGTATCAACATAAATCTGTGAAAACCACCCCCTCTTCTTCACACATCTGCTCATCTAGTGCGTTGATCGCCATCCTCTTGCAGTTTCTATACGTTGCCCCCCTTCCTCCCATTACTGGCAAAATTCCTGACAGAATTATCTGTTCAACTCTTGTCTTCTTTAGCTTTCTCACTAACTTTACTGAACATTCTTCAGGATAGTTCGTTTTCAAATTCGAAACTTTCATTTTTCATATCCAAGAATCATGTTAAATTACCATAGCGACATATGAGAAGTTAAAGAAGGATCCGACCAAGAAATATAAGGCAGAACTCATCAGAATGGTAAATTCCTTGGAGAAGGAGGGGAAGATCACCAAAGATCAGTACTGGTACTTATATCCTACGCTAGAAAAAGTACCACGGATGTATGGATCACCAAAAATCCACAAGGAGAAGGTGCCACTCAGACCAATTGTCGACTACACACAGACAATAGCATACAGAGTATCCAAAGAATTGGCCAACATACTACAACCACTTGTTGGAAAAACAGAACACCATACGGAAAATTCACAAGAATTGGTGAAAGAAATGACAAAGCTGAGAATGGAAAAGAAGGAGAATCATTTGTGTCATATGACGTTGTGTCACTGTTCACGAAGACCCCAATCAGAGAAGCTTGCAAAGTCATCAGAAAAAGACTAGAGAATGACAAGACACTAAAGAAGAGAACAAATATAAACGTAGACGACATCATGGAGTTGTTGAAATTTGTCTTGGAGACGACATACTTCAGATTTGGAGGAGAAATTTACCAACAGAAGTTTGGGGTAGCCATGGGCAGTCCAGTGTCCCCCATTGTTGTGAACCTGTACATGGAGGACCTGGAGCAGAAAATCATAGCCACAGCACCAGTCGATTGCCAACCGAGAAACTGGAAGCGATATGTGGACGATATAATTTGCCTGGTACACACAGGAAAGGCAAAGAAATTACAACAACACATGAACACTGTAGACCCCACAGGTAGCATCATTTTCACACGGGAAGACGAAGAGAACAACAGCATGCCCTTCTTGGATGCAAAGTTCACCAGAAAGGAAGATGGCAGTGTGAAGTCCACAGTGTACAGGAAGAAGACGCACACTGACCAATACCTGAATTTTGCATCCCACCATCCCAAACATCAGAAGTTGGGAGTTGTCAAAACCCTTATGAACAGGTGTGAGACAATAACTTCGGAGGAGGGGGACAAGAAAGAAGAGGTGGAACACCTGAGAGGAGCTCTAAGAGTATGTGGCTATCCGTCGTGGGCCTTGAAAAAGGCGACAGATAGCAGTAAGAAGAAAAAGACCAACAAAAAGACTAAGGACAAAAACTATCGGAGCCAAGTAGTCATCCCATACATAGAGGGGGTATCGGAGAGAGTACATCGAGTACTGAAAAAATATGGAGTAGCAACGGCCATGCGTCCCCACACCACCCTCAGACACCTGTTGGTACATCCCAAGGACAAAGTACAGCTAGAAGAACAGGGCGAACTGGTGTACCAAATACCGTGCAAGAATTGTGGTGGGGAATACATTGGGGAGACAGGAAGACTACTCAAAACAAGACTGGAGGAACACAGAAAGGACGTAGACAACACGAAAAATGAGAAATACACAAGGAGCGGAAAAAAAAGATTGATGTCTACCATCAATAAATCCGCCCTTACAGACCATGCGACAACTGAAAACCATATCATAGACTGGGAGGGAGTGAAAATTGTTGACAAAGAACCCAACAGAAGAATTCGGCAAATCAAGGAAGCCATCTGGATCAGAAAAACCCAAACACCCATCAACAGAGACGAGGGCAATTACGAACTGCCTCACGTGTACGATGACGTCATTCAGCGTCATAGGTACTGATGAAGTCGACGTGACACGTCAACGAAAGCCTCTACCAGGTAATTTAACATGATTCTTGGATATGAAAAATGAAAGTTTCGAATTTCTCACTAACTGTCTATACTTCTGTAGTATCCCAGTTGTTCCCTCCCTGTCAGCATTATTTGTTCCTACATGTACCAGTATAGACCGTCCCTTGACATGTCCCAATACCTTCTCTACCCTGTCAGTCACATGTTCAGTCCTAGCCCCTGGTAGACAAACAACGACATCCGTCTTTCTCATAATGGAGTCAAAATACAACGCTACACGAACTGTTTTTTGAACGCATCACTTTTTTTTTAATGTCTATACATGGTGCCTTCCGCATAGTATATACATATTTAACTGTAATAAGTTGTTCAACTACTTGCAGGAAGTTCTGTTACGTACGGCAATATATTTGTTAGGCAAACGTGAAGTGAAATGTTGCAAGCCTAGTTTTTTACTGCAGTTTTTTGCATATGCCTACCCCTCGCTTGTAACTACAATTCCCCTGTCACGTCAGTGTTGTTATCAGTATTCTTACGTACTAAAATTAGCAGTAGTATTAATATTACAAACATAATTCATACCGCTATATATCCGGAACCAGGCCATCAACACACGCATACACACATTTTACAAACATACACGCATTCCTAATCGGTATATACTTGCTAAGGCATTTCTGATATATCGCGATCAGATACCGATACCATGTGATCATGTAGCCAGATATGGTATCAACGTCATTGAAGGCTCCCCCTTAGCCACATTTTTGAAAGAGTATGTTACACGATTGACTCTATTCCCGTAATGTCGTACGGCTAAATCACAATTGTTCACTCATTTAAATATTTATCTTCAATCGCACGGCTATAATCTTTCTACATCAGTTTGAGTGGGCGGGATCCTTTGATGCAACGGTCTATAGGCGTTAGAAACGGCAGCAGAATGTAAATTGTGAACTTACTATAAAGCTTGGCATACACATACTCGCATTTCGTCGGCACCTAATCGACGATAGCTTCTTAGCCCATGAGTCAGACACAAACATCGTGGTCCACCTAGGGGGCCTAATGCCACTGACTAGTGGACTTTTCGTCAGCCGACATGCACGTGCAGTCGCCGACGAATAGTCGATACTCGGATTGTGGACTTAATAATCCATTACTCAAATGCAGTAAATTCACACTTATCACCACACCTGATTAGCCCCCTACATTGACACAAGCTCACACTGTTCTCACCAGATGCAGTCGTCGTCGGCAGAAGTCGGTTGCTGGTCTGATCGTCTTCGGAAGGGTCGATGCAGTTCATTTGTCCTGTTCGTCTTTTATAGCGGTCCAGCAATTATATTTACACCAACGCATTCGACTCGGATTACACGAATTGTTACAGTTGTACGTGGTCTGAAGGTCGACTTATACTTCATTAGCCAATCAGGTAACACTACAGTAGTTGTATCACACTGAAGATTAATGACCATGCAGTACCTACGTGTTTGACGATGCACCTTGTTGTGTGTTTCTTGTTGGCTCTACCTGGTCCTCCGTGTGATGAGTTGCGTTATTAATAATAGTAATCGTGTCTATTTAGGCAGTTGTATGTTGTTCCATGTCAAATGTAGAGTTATATGACGAATTATGTTTTACGAATACGGTGGCATTACACAAACACGAAACAGTTCATCGGCGCGTGGGCAGTTTATTGCCTGATTTTTCGTGACATAAAATGTCGTAATCTGATGAGCAAAGTTGGTCATAAACGCCGAGTTTTACGAACTGTCTTCATAAATCGGTGTCAGTGAAGCAGTGAAATCGTCGATCAATTGTTATATCATGAAATGTATCCATGAAGTGTCACCAACCGGTGCTATTTAGTAGACATAGGGTAAATGTGCTTATTATCGGACAGTACTATCTATCGGACACTTTATCTTAAAATGTTTGGAATAGAACGACATAAGAATGAGTGGCGCCAGCTAGTGTCAGGCTTAGCATATCTTCGTTAATTCTACATGTTGGTTGTAACCAATATAGTTGCCTGGGTGACGACACGTGGAGGACCCTAGACGCATTTGTCAAATCGCGCCGTACAGTTTGAAATCGGTAAATAGAGGTGCAAGTGTCCGGCTGCAATATTTTTTATTAGTGTTTGATTAACGTTACCATGTAAATATAGAATAACATTATGAATACATAGAGAACATACTGGATGCAGTTTTCTATGTCAATGACCATTGCACATTTCATATGAGCAGTGTCCGGTTAATGGCACAGGTATTAAGTAAGAATTTAGTTTCCGGACATAATCTTGTCCTAGAAGCAAACAATCACGAGCAATGAGAACTCAGAGTGATACCGCTACATCTACCGCACACTTACTTGCCAGGGAAGCGTTATCGACGTTCACGTTTAACCCACATACCGACAATGACTTGGTGTCGGGCCGCAGAAAGCATAACAAATACCCGTGTGCCATGATATCCGAGAAATGGCGGCAAATGTACAAGGAAAGGTAAGGCGCCAAAAAGAAAGATGAGAAAAAGAAACAAGCCAAAAAGGAAGAGCGTGAGAAGAAGCGAAATTTAAATGAAGAACTAAAATTGAAGAGAATGCAAGAAAGGAATGACAGGCAGAAAAAGAAAGAAGAAGAAAAACAGCAGAGTGCAGACAAAAATAAACAAAAACAAGCGAAAGTCAGCAAATGACATTGAAGACAACAGAATAAGTTCCAAGAGAAATCCGTGTACCGTATGTCAAGCAAGTGTCGGGGCAACGGGTTCTGGCAAGAGTGTGCTACAGTGCTCACGATGTCGCGACAAAGTCCACGTTTCTGTGTTGGGAAAGCACATATTATGTATTTTGCGGGGTACGATGAGATATGTCGAAAATGTTGAGTACCACTGCACCAGCCGCTTCCCCTTAAACGAGGACAGTTCACGTGACGTACCCACCAGTACATTTGATTGACGTATCGGCGACAGTATATCAATTAAACTTAGCCTTAAGCCTACACATGACCAAATAATGTTGATATTATTTGTGAACGTTTAGATTTGAAAATAAACCATTTCTCCGTTTTAGATATGACTATTTATTCAACTAAACAGCGACTCTTTGGCTCATATCAGTTATCGGACATGTATCGTCCGACCACTGAAATCGGCGTCCGGTAACTAGGAAACAAACATACTTCCGGACATTTCGTTTTGGATAGTATATTTTGGTATTACCAGATGATGTAACACACCATAACCGTAGCGTATGGTATCGTGCTTCCTGTCGACGCAACTAAACCTATATGTAGAAACAGTTAGTGCCCAATTTAAATTTATTTGTCCGTTAATACCACTAACTGTCCGATAGCCGGCACATTTACCCTACTCAATTCGACTGATTTTCAACCTACATTGTAGACAATATATTAATAGTATTTATGATATATATATATATATATATACTATTAATATATATATGTGTATGTGTTTGTAATTGGTTTTATTTGTCTTTGTATACCTGGTATCATATATGCACGGCCGCATACTACCGACATGGCCTGATGATATGTTGAGAATATATATATATATATATATATATATATATATATATATATATATCAGGCCATGTCGGTAGTATGCGGCCGTGCATATAAGATATCAGGCATACAAAGACAAATAAAACTCCCAATTACAAACACATACACATACGCACATACGCACATACGCACATACGCACATACGCACATACGCACATACGCACATACGCACATACGCACATACACACATGCACGCACACACACATTATAGTATATATAAATAAATATTTTAGCAAAAGCAGATACGCGAACGTGACGTGTAGGCCTACAATTCCAAACACGTCCAAAGCACTCGATTCAACAGTCGCTTGTTCCCTTACCACTCAACCCATCCCGACGATTTTACAAACGTTTACAAAATAATACAATTTATGCTAATCTAGCATGCAGATTGTTTCCCAATAATAATTACCAAACTAGCATATAAAAGGATCTACATTCGTGTCGTTTTCGGTATTTTAGACACTGCCAAATGAATGCTAATATGGAACCACAGCATGAAAAGGGACCTTATCAGGACAGGTGTGAACAGCCAAGAATGGTTGGTTGATTTATATGATGGTGACTTCACACTGACTTCGAGAATGACTGTGTCGACGGCGTCCGCGCAAACAAGTCCGCTAGTGAAGCATTAGGCATGAAGTCTAAAACAAAAACATTAATTATGTTTTAATTTGCCTTTTTCATAAGATTTCTTCAAAATAGTAAACTGTGCGTGATACCTCTTGTCTCAATGCAGATATTGACGTTTACTTGGGTGATGTTTAGCTGTTGTAACGGGGGATATGACAAATGTAAACAAATCATACCAATAGTTATTTTTATTGATGTCGAAAAAGCCGTCATTGTTATTTCTTAGTCAGTGCTACATCATATATTGTACAATACTATTAAGTTTGACGTTGACCGTTTTGAACTGTGACAATTCAATATATAAAGTACAACATACATGAAAATTGCACATTGCTTTTACCGTTAATAGTATCTCGTAATTACGAAATATTATCTCGTATTTACGAGATACATATTTCGTAATTACGAGATAGTAGAGAACTGGAAATGGAACGCTTTTTCAACCAATCAAATGCGGAGCAAGTAATAATTATACGGCCTCCACTTAATTATATCAACCGTAAACGTGCAGGTAGCGGGGATCTATCAGAACTGGTGTTGGAAGCCGTGGATCGTGACGTTGCTGCTGCTCTGTACTTCTACATAGGGTTAAGTTACATGGACATTCACGGTGTTCTGGCCATCAACCGTCGCATATAGGGGAGCGGTAGAACCACCTAACAGACCGATTTAAATGTCCCCCATACACACACCCAAATGCTATATCATTGGAAAGCCCTGTGTCTCCCCGTCATAATTAGACCTGTAGAGTTGCCAAATGGTGCAAACGCATCTTTGTTGGATACGTAGCATCCTGGCTATAAATATATCATAAATGTACAGACACATTTAATAATGGTAAATTATCATATAATTTAAGTTTATTGTAGTGCTAATCTCCCTTTCAACCCATTGTACGTCACGTTCGTCTTCGTTCAATAAAAGGAGGCAGAGTGCCTGACATTACCAGTTTTATTTCAACAGGGCTGAACATTTGCAATGGAATCTAGCCCCATATAGTTAACGAGAAAGAGAAGACGTCTCTCAATTAACTTCTCAAAATGAGTCATTTGTCAGGAATTTTTGAACAATTTAAAACTGTCAAAAACAACATGTACTGGGCAGAAATCAGTGTTCAGGATGCAGCGGAAACAAGGAGAGATGGCCTATATCACCGTATAATAGATGCATTGTCTAGCCTTGAAGATAAGCCACATATACTGTACCACAGGAGTTGCTTCAAAACGTACACAAGCAAGTCAAATTGGGATCACACTAGGCTATTGTCCAAACAAGAAACAACAAATGACGCTGATTCTCAACCATCAGTATCACGTATATCTAGTGTGGCAACGAGAAAGGCACTGGTTCGACAGATTGGTCTGTCTGTATTGTGTGTTCAAAGAAATCACGCAGGAAAGATAAAAAGTTGCATAAAATTGAAACATCTGAACGGACAACCAGCCTTAAGAAGGCTGCATGTCAAAGAGGAGACGAGAAAATGATACGCGCAGCATCGGAGGAGGACTTGATAACTAAGGATACCGTGTACCACTCAACATGTCTTTCATCCTACCTGAGTAAAACAAATCTTAAAGCAAAGACACCTTCGTCAACTGTTATAATACAGTCTCTTTATGACACTGCATTCTACAGTTTGATTCAAGAGATAGTTTCAATGGGATCTGGAGCGACATGGGAATAGGGAAAACAGTCATCAGAGATGCAAAGGGAAGCAGTGGTATAGACTGACTAGAAAGAAGCCAGCTCTCATCAGGTGAACATTAACGAGGCACATCATGAGTGAATATGCTAAAGCAATAAGAGAAAGGAGTGGTTTGTCCACAAGTAATGAAGACAAGGATCACAAAGAAGTACTGGCATCCACACTGAAGAGGGATGAAGAGAATGTGAGACCTAGTATGCTGTTAACAACATGACCAATCCGTTCGAGCCGGAATCTCACCCAGATGTACACATCAACTTATCTACGGGGCTGCATGCAACACTGGATGAGCAACATTCGCTCCTCAACATCGTAGGTGGCGGGGAAGAGAAGCTGGAGAGATGTGTGCATGGCGCACTTGAATCAGGTGAAACATGCAGCGTCTACAGCCCCATCAGCAAGTCAGGCCTGAAAACATTTGTTGACATGGTGAAAAAGACCAAGTTCAAGTGTGACAAGGGAGGTGTTGTAACAGCAGCTGTTAGTCCAGTGATTGTGTTCCGCAGAGCCCTGTCGTCGGCGAGGTGCAGAGACGATGTTTTATGGCCACCGTTCTCGGCCACCCGATAGGGCCAGTACTTATTTTGCATGCTGATTGTACAATGCGGAAAACTAACAAAGCGGAACCAGGCCATCAACTAGAAGCTCAAGGCGAGAGAGTATCTGAACTACCACAAAACATCACTGTAACCATAGGGCATATTAGGGATGCCATCGCTGTCATTGAAATGATGGCGGGGGACCAATTCAATTCATTTGATGCATTAGCGGTAGCATACTTCAGGTAACTTCTGACAGGATGTCAGAGAGCTGACACAGTTGTGGAAGTGTTTGATAGATATGATGACGATAACTCTGTGAAAACTGCTGAACGGGACCGCCGCGCAGGATCAACATCTGCTTGCAAGTAGGACCAGGCGATTGGTGGGCGTCCAGTACGTCCATGTTCCATTCAACAAGCAATCACTAGTGATCTGTCTTTGTGAATATGTGGTCAGTCGTGCATCCCAGTGGCTGGAAGCACACACAACATGTACACTCCTGGTTGTTGGAGGCTTCGCCAATGGTGAGGTAGTGAAATCCATCAGTAGTCGAGGTGTAGAAGAAGACAGACAATTTGCCAATACACAAGAAGAAGCTGACACCAGGATGGTTCTGCATGCTGGTTTTGCTGATGCAGACTTCGGAGCACGTGGTGTTCTAGGAACCGTAATAATGAAGTCACCAGACACAGATGTCTTAGTGCTTGCTGCACGTGTACGGTTGATATCATTATGTGGAGACCGTATAATTATTAGTTGCTCCGCATTTGATTGGTTGAAAAAGCGTTCCATTTCCGGTTCTCTACTATCTCGTAATTACGATATATGTATCTCGTATTTACGGGATAATATCTCGTAATTATGAGATAGGTATCTCGTAATTACGAGATAGAAAGTTTTATTCTGGTGGCACCAACAGGCTTCCGTACGATAGAACCAAAGCTACACACAAAGCTATTTCTAATTGAACTATCACCTCATTTGACAATTGATATTAACACGATTATTGTGGTTAGTGCGACTAGAACTGATATATAGGTTAATTCGAATCGTGTTTGAATCTAGTAACCGTTCTAAAGTTGTGTTTTAGATCTTGGAAGAAACACGAAATATAACATAAACTTGAGTGAACGTCCATTATTACGTCACATTTCAAATATATTTTAAATTACAAGCACACCCATTTTGTAATAAGGATCCAGTTTGTAATAACAAAATACCCTTTTGTAATAACATCTAACATATGGACCAGAAGATGACGACGAAGAAGATTAGGTACTCAACAGGCCCACAAGATCCACATGTGAAAGGTCTTGAGTCACATTCCTTTAGCAGTTACAAACTGTAATTGTCTACCAAACTGATGAAAGGGACCTGCCCCAAAACAAGACAAACACTACTGACCGACACCATCCTTCGGGATGTAATGCTAGAACCAAAAATAAATAACATAATATTGTGATGAAAATCAATATAACTAATACCATGATGATGTTGATGGTGAAGATGACTACAGTAATGACGGCGATGATCATAATGATGATGTTGATGGTGAAGATGACGACGGTAAAGATGGCGATGATCATAATGATGATGTTGATGGTGAAGATGACGAGGGTAATGACGGCGATGATCATAATGATGATGTTGATGGTGAAGATGACGAAGGTATAGATGGCGATGATCATAATGATGATGTTGATGGTGAAGATGACGACGGTATAGATGGCGATGATCATAATGATGATGTTGATGACGAAGATGACGACGGTAATGACGGCGATGATTATAATGATCATGTTGATGGTGAAGATGACGCCGGTAAAAATAGCGATGATCATAATGATGCAAAAAGCTAAATATGAAAAGGACGATGAAGACGAAGAGGATAGTGAGATGACGATGATGAAGCTGTAAATGACGACGATAACGAATAAGAAGAATATGTCGATGACGATTACTAAGATGAAATAATGAGGGTGATGGGGATGACGATGAAGACGACGATGACAGTGACGGTGACAACGATTACGATATAGAAAATAAAGATGATGATGGTGGTGATGATAGTGATGAAGATTAATGTAAACACGAAGGTGATAATGAAGTTGAAGAGGAAGACTATGATGATTTTGATGATGATGAACAAGAAGGAGAAGACAACGACGAAGGCGACGATAAAGATGGTGATGAAGTTGATGAATACATTGAAGATGACGGTGATGAGGTTGAATCACTTCAATATCATGATGAAAACGAAGACGATGATAGCGGTGATAATATTAATGACAATGACGAATATGACGATGAAGATTATGACCAAGAACACGATGAGGATGAATACGAAGACGACGATTATGACGAAGATGATATTGAAAATGTTATGATAATTATGATAACGATGCTGACTAAGAAGATAATAATGACGACAATAACAATGATGATGAGGAGGAGGATGGTGAAATTAACAATGGAGATGAAGTTCATGATCAAGATGCATACGGAAGTAAAGACGAATGGTAAGATAAACAAGACGATGAAAGAGACGATGGTGGTGAAGATTAATATTATGATGGGTACGAATGCGATGGTGACGTGTGGAGCGCCGTGGTGCAGTGGCTACAGGTTCGAGCTCTCGACCGAGAGAACCAGGGTTCGAATCCTGTGCGGCAGTGTCGAACCAAATTCTTCAATCTACGTTGCCCCAGTTCACTCAGCTTCATGAAGAAGTACCTGGCTATAGACAGTGGTGGATATTTGAGTACGTATAGTCTTCGCGCATTAATTTCAGCGAAGCTGGGTGCTTCGCAGATAAGTCGAGATGGTGTTCGACTGAACAGGCCTGCCAGGGAGTAAAGTGTAGAGGGCTTTGAGCTGTCACGGGGAGTGGATACTACGCTATATAAGAACTTACCTTTTTGATTATCAATAATATTATGATTATATTATGATTATTTGTCAATGCTGAAGAGGATTAAGATGATATCGAAACAACTGTACAATGATGTTGATTGCATAATATACGTAGTCGCATAATCGTAAGTAAACTAGTTTTAGCACAAAGAAAAATCGGTCAGTCGACACAAACTGTATTTACATATCGCAGGCATTTAACGGTTACGTTAGGGATCATCTCAGATTGTCGATGTCCGATATCAGAAAAATACCTTCGTTTGGGGTAGGGGGGGTCTGAGACAGGTTCGTCTGGTTTCGGACATCGTTACTGTACACTTCTGACCAATACTGTTAATATATTGGTATCATCATATCATGTTTTAAAACCTTTAGGGTGGGAGCTGAGGTCAGATGAAAATAATTTCGTCTGATATCAAACATCGATGTTCTGAGATGATCCCTTACATACAACTAACATCGTCAGCTCATCGCCGTCATCTTGTGCAGACAATGTCTACACATTGGCTCACCTTCGTAATGTATGTACAATAAAATGTAATCGAACTCAATTATGCGTTGTGTGGGTATGGTGCGACGAATAAGAACTAACACTTACATTATTTATTGCGGTAATTTGTCTCAGTGTGTGCGTCATGCACATACCGTGATCGTGTTGAATTACGTAGAACTGTCCGTGGTCCATCGTGTCCGATAACGACATCAATGTAGGGGGGGGGGGGGGGGGGGTCATTATGTGTCGCTCTTCGGTGAGAGGTCAGCCCTATATGTAAGACAATCTCTCTGCCACAATCGCAACAGAAGAAAGTAGGCATAGAAGCACTCAGAAGTCCATGCCAACGATCGTGATCAAGTTTATGTTTTTGTCTTTCTTGTATGTGTATCCGTCCCTGATGTATGGCCCGCGTCCACTGTTGCCGGTCCTGTGCAGTTAATTACCACATGTGTCGGATGTGCGTGGCTTTTATATGTATTTGAACCACGTCTTTGTATATCAAGCGTTGTCCACCACGAACGCGTTTCCAGCTGGATAACTCGCTGTATGTCTGCCTCTCTGTCTGTATGTCTGTCTGTCTGTATGTCTGCCTCTCTGTCTGTCTGTCTGTCTGTCTGCCTGCCTGTCTCTTTATCTGTCTGTATGTCTAGATCATACAACTATGCAAAGGAGCAAATGACGGCCGCCCTGGCTGCCTGTCGTACCCATGGCATGGGGGTGCGGAGAACGGCGGAACTGTTCTCAGTGCCAAAGTCGACACTACGCGACAATTTGCTCGGCAAGTCGCCAGAGCAGCGCAAATGTGGTCCGGACACAGTCCTAACTTCGCAGGTGCACATTCTTGCTCAAAATAGTTTCACATATAAATATAGCTAGAGGCCTAAACACCAGTCCAGCCTATTATAATAACAGGGATGGAACAAAGTTAAGAGATGCTGAATTCAGAATTCAGTCATATCACATTTCAAAGAGCGAAACTGTCTTTATGTATCGATTTCAGTTAGTGTTAAACACATTAGTTTTATATGTTGATCAAACATAAAGGTAACAAACAACATGGTATTACGTTCTTACCATAATAAAGTGATTTAGTGAGAACATTATTGGTGTAATCAATTTCGTATAAATAAATGATAGGGTGCATTGGAAATGCCTAGTGTGTGATTAGTACTGACCTGACTATCTTCTAAAGATGGTATCTGCATAGTCAAGGAGTTGTATTTGAGTTTTGTGTTTAAATATGTTATGATTAAGACGACTTAAAATTCATCATATGTGTCACATTTATGTAACGACCTTTTGAGAATTGCTTATGTTGACGTAGATGTATTTAGTTTTATTTTACAAAATTAACTATTACTTGTTTTTGCTTTCAGGAGAAGGACGACCTGGTGCGTTGGCTGGTGCACTTAGCAAAGACGGGACACCCGCAGAAGAAGGGCGAGTTGTTAGATTCACTAAAACAGATCATCGAAGGCGACCAACAGAAAACGCCCTTCAACGACAATAGACCACGCGAACCATGGTACAGAGGACAAGAGCCCGAAGAAAGAATAGTTACACGAGATGAGAGAGAAAACGGAGGACAAAAGCCCGAAGAAAGAAGAGTTACACGAGAAGAGGGTACTAGATGAAGAGATGAGAGAAAAACGGAGGACAAGAGCCCGAAGAAACAAGTGTTATGCGAGAAGAAGGCAACGAACGAAGACATGAGAGAGAAAACGGAGGACAAGAGGCCAAAAAAAGAAGATACAGCGTTGAAGACAACAGCGGACGAAGAGAAAACGAACAGCGTCCCGTAGATAGAGGAACAATGGAAGCGAACAGTGGCCGACGAGACGGCATTCAAGGAGCGGAAGAGCAAGCAGCGCACGATGCATGCGACATGCTTGATTCTAGTCTTTTGGATGAGTTTGAGTAATATTGTCGTAGAAGCAGAAAATCACGAGCAAGGAGAACTCAGTGTGATACCGCCGACGACCGTTACATCAACCGCACACCTAGGTGCCCGGCAAGGGTTATCGACGCACGCGTTTAACCCACGTACCGACAATGATTGGTGTCAGGCCGCAGAAAGAAGAAACAGCACAACAATACCCGTGCGCAGTGACATCTGAGAAATGGCGGCAAATGTACAAGGAAAAGGAAGACGCTAAAAAAGAAAGATGAGAAAGAGAAACAAGCCAAAAAGGAAGAGCGTGAGAAGAAGCGAAAATTAACTGAAGAATTAAAAATGAAGGGAATGCAAGAGAGGAGTGGCAAAGGCAGACAAAGAAAAACACGGAAGAGTGCAGACAAAGATAAACAAACGCAAGCGAATGTCAGCAAATGAGATTGAACACAACAGAAAAAGTGTCAAGAGAAATCCGTGTACATCTTATGTATTTTGCGGGGTACGATAAGAGATGTCGAAAATGTTGAGTACCACTGCACCAGCTGCTTCCCCTTACACGAGGACAGTTCACGTGACGTATCTACCAGTGAATTTGATTGAAGTATGGATAGGCATCGGCGACAGTATATCAATTATATTTAGCCTTAAGCCTACACATGACCAAATAATGTTGATATTATTTGGCAACGTTTAGATTTGGAAATTAACCATTTATCCTTTTTAAATATGACTATTTATTCAAATAAACAGCGACACTTTGGCCCATGTCAGTTGTCGGACATGTATCGTTCAACCACTGAAATCGGCGTCCGGTAACTAGGAAAACTTCCGGACAATTCATTATGGATAGTACATTTTTTCTATTGCCAGATGATGTAGCACAACATAACCGTATCGTATGTTGTCGTGCTTCCTGTCGACGCAACTAAACCTATATGTAGAAACATTTAGTGCCCAATTTAAACTGATTTGTCCGTTAATACCACTAACTGTCCGATAGCCGGCACATTTACCCTACTAAATTCGACTGATTTTCAACCTACATTGTAGACAATATATTAATAGTATTTATGATACATATATATATACTATTAATATATATATATGTGTATGTGTTTGTAATTGGGAGTTTTATTTGTCTTTGTATGCCTGGTATCATATATGTAGAAACAGTGCCCAATTTAAACTGATTTGTCCGTTAATACCACTAACTCTCCAATAACCGGCACATTGACCCTACTCATGCAATAACGACGGAATTATGACGCGGTCATCACTAAAAAAAACAATTATATCTAAGTAAATTTGGCAGTTGTTATTTATGTGACTTCTTGTAAAATCAACATTACACAATTAGTATTATTATTATTATCAGCATCATCGACATCGACGTCGTCGTCGCCATCAACTATCGGCGGCTAAACGTTTCCTGATCGAAGAGAGGGGCCTTGTGACGAACATTAAAAAAGTGCTTCATAGGACGCTCATATTTTGCGACACCGCTGCATATATACAAAGCGAATTGTGTGTTATTTATTTTAAAAATTATTCTCATACGCCCGTGACGCAGCCCCGGTCGTTTCGAGCTGCACTCAACGGAGTTATTGATAAAGATCACATTTGTTGACATAATAACTGGTGACACGGTTTCTTCCCTGTGTGACATCAGACATATATATCAAACAGAACGGACCAACGCCTGTACCATACATTAAGTCAAGTCTCTACACCATACATTAAGTCAAGTCGTCGTTTCGGCACGGTTTTATTGTTTTATGTCACATAAAATAAATAACACACAATTCGCTTTGTGGTATATATGCAGCGGTGCAGCAAAATATGAGCGTCCTATGAAGCTCATTCAGCAAAGGTAGCAAGAGAACTTGGCTGAACAACCTGTCAACGTCTAGATGGTGGAAACGCCAGAAAGATTTCTTATCCATTGCTGTAATAGAATCTGGCATTGCACGGTTATCCTTCTAGTGCTGTATTGATATCAGTGTGATTGACTTTCAGAACGTATATTGCTATTGCATCACGAAAAAAACTATGATTATGAAAACTATCAAGGGTCGGACTCTCGATAAGCCAAGGGCTTCCTTGTCCACCTGCTACCTAGAGTTAATTCTCTGGGTGGCAATCTTGTTAAATCTTGTCAATCTTGTTAAATGATGATGATGACGAAGACCGTGCATAGTATAACGAAATCGATGACGAATATGAAGAATAATTCTATGATTGTGATCTTGGTTGTGGTGATGATGATGATTGTGATAAAAAACGATGAAGATAAATACCAAGACTTATGATGATCAGCATTATCTTAAAGATGGTCATGAACAGGTATACGCTTGTGAAGACGAATAAGTTGCAATGAAGATAAAGATGGATTGGATGGATGATGGTGGAGATGATGATAATCACAATGATGATGATAATGATGGTGGTGATGATGATGATAGCGATAACGAAGAGGATGGGGGCAAGATGGCGATGATAGGACGACGATAATGATGACGATATCTTCGTCCTTCTTTTTTAGCCATAATATTAACTAAAAATGTGTAGGTTCGCGTTATTGTAAGATAATGTTTATAGTATAAATTATAAACATTCGTACCTACTGACCAAACAAATAGGTTTCAATGAATCAAAAACAGTTCAATATTTACCAAAGTTACCTCGCCGATACTCACATCCTCAAATAAAGGGCTCGAGTCATTTCGAGCGGATTTGTTTGCGCAGTCATCACATAGGTGGCCATATCTATAAGTTACAAACGTAAAAGTGAAAATAGGCAATTACCTATCATCAGAAGTCCCTACTGCATACGGTGTCTTTGGGGGATTGTGGACCATTACTTTTCAATGTCTACACAACCTCCTTGCGCTCAGTTGATAACAGCCACACAGTTTCTCACTACATTTATACAAACGATAAACATATTAATTTTTATACCTGATATTAAGTGTTTAAAAAAAAAAAAGCTCAGCAGTTGTATAAAATACGTTTTCCACTTTACGATTGATATTATATTAGTTAGCTGTAATAAAACTGAGTTTCGTATTATTAGCACATAGAGACAGCGTGAACAAATCTATAACTATCTATATATATTTTCTTATATACATAATTAGTCATTTCGTTACGCCAGTAGTTTCAGCACGAAATCAAATTAGCCAGGTTAGTAATTCAATACCCGCGATGATGTCACTTACAACCGCTTCCGATGTATGTGCATTGACTTCCTGTCCGATATCCCATTACTCCTACGAGTTGTATCTTTACCTACAAGACACTTCTATATAAGCAACTGGCGTATGTATATTATTTGCTTACTCCTGCAAGAAAGCCTATCAAGCATCGAATGTCTAGTTCTGATTTACTTGCTTCTTAATGTTAATATCAACATTGGAACTAAGGCTTGCGCTATTGAGGCGCCGACGCTTTTTGAATTTGCCCCCATTTAGTGTCAGATTGGCTAAACACACACTTCCGCGGTCATTTAAACACGTACCTTCATAACCTTGCGTATCCAACTTAGCCCCATGGCGTATCCATCCATCTGTTGACAATGGTTGGTGGCAACGTGGTTTCACTCTAACGAGTGTAACACGTTCCGTGCATTTGCTTGATTCCTGGTATATTTGCATAGAGTCACCTAGTCAACTACGACGCACTTTCAAACCGTTTCAAATTCTTGACCCAGAAGATATTGAACTGAGGAAAAAGGGTCGATTAAAAAGGAAACAAACATTTTTTACCAAAGGGTCCAATTACCTCTGGCACGTGGATTCGTAGGATAAACTAAATCCATTCGGTTTGTGTATTAATGGGTGCACTGGTAGGTTTTCCAGGTATATAATATGGCTGAATGTGTTTCATACATGTAGCAATCCCAGGGTGATTGCTGGCTACTATATGGATGCTGTAGGCGAGCTTGCTGGTTGTCCGCAACTACTGTGTGGAGACATGGGAACTGAAAATGGTCACGTAGCACGAATGCAGACATTCTTCTCTGGACCGGACAGTTTCGTGTACGGGGCAAGCATGCACAACCAACGAATAGAAAGTTTTTGGTGCATCTTGAGAAAGGAGTGTACCCAGTTGTGGATGGACAGCCTCAGATCCTTGAAAGACCAAGGTGATTTCAAATCTGATGCAGTTCTGTTTCTCCAATTTGGTGCAGATATGATAACCGTTATACATGTAACGTGGTTGCGAGGCTGCTTCGCCAATGCATGGGATGTTCCACAAGTTATCTTGGCATCAGGATGAACTATGCGTCAAGGTCACGGAGAGTTGGTTGCTTCCTGCAACGTGTGATTTAATAAATTTTGATAATTTCATTCGTGTGAACTGTAGAAATACCTAAACTTGGATTGTCTACATCCCAAATTACTGTCGAATGTGATTAAGACCTATGTGACCGGCCTGAATGCTCTGCTAAGGACAGTGCTATTGTGCTTTGCAAATTTTACAGAAAATCACAAATGCCGTGTATTTGGACGTCAACAATGACATGACGTTAAAATGCGTCCGCCATTGTCGTCACTGACCGTTCTCGGGATAATTTCTGGAAGCCAAAATAAATGTCATACACAAAGGGTAGACATGTTCTGTATTTTGTGGTTATGTTAGGCGTCAGTAACAATAACAAGTTGGAATTGCAGAGGACATGCTCAATGAGGTGGTCAGAAGAAAATAAATTGTTCTGGTTGCTAGTGGTGAAGAAACTCTATAAATTAAAGAAAACTGATATTGGGATGATGTTGTCTGTAATCTCGAACAACTATGTTGGTTATTAACATTTATAATTATTATCAAAGGACTATTGTGTTTGTTTGTCGATTTACTGCAAATATTGACACCAGACAAAGATGTTTATATTTTCTGGTTAATTATTTACAGGAAATCCAAAGAGAATGGCACGAATCGTTAAGGTGCTTACTTGAACAAAGACTGGGGTTTATCCAGAATACTGAACCAGAGCTTCGATCTGAAATTATCCTCCTTGTTAATAAATACTATTTGATCTTCAACTGTTGCCTGCTCCTGAATTGCATACTGCCAGGTATTTCGTGAATATCATTTTTGTGGCCGGCTGCCGTGTGTGTGCGTGTGTGTGAAGATATAAAATATATCAGGAAGCCAGTTGCGGGGTGTGGTGTTTAAAAGATACATAACACCATATACTATATAATGTCACGTTAAGCATTTCAATTATGGTCATTGATGGGGATGCACTCACTTTCTAAATATATGTATCATTCTCTGCACATATATATAATATACATATATATATATATATTTCACATTCATAGTTCAATAAAGAACTTATTTGAGACCAGATTGTATTTGAAGCAACGAAGCAATGCCAGATAATGGCACTGAGACAAACACTGAAACACAGCAATTTAGTGCTCTAGAGACACAGTATACTCCTCGTCGTTCAGTGTTTTTCTGAAAGCAGTTATCTGCCCTTGCTTCGATTTCCTTCAAAAAAGTCTCAGAAAAATTGTGTGAGATGGCAACAGCTGTAACTGTGAATACGTATTGCGGGAAGAATGCCCTTGTGACACACACACACACGCACGCACGCACGCACACACACACACACATTTACAGAATCACGGCCATCAATATAAATAACCGCTCAAATAAATTATCCACCACATAGCTATTTCTTACACACACACACGCACGCACGCACACACACACACACTCACACACACACGCACACACACACACACACACACGCACACACACACACACACACACACACACACATTTACAGAATCACGGCCATCAATATAAATAACCGCTCAAATAAGTTATCCAACACATAGCTATTTCTTACACACACACGCACGCACGCACGCACGCAAGCACACCTTATCCTGCCAACAACAGACCTGATCTTATCCTTATGCACTAATCAGTGATTCAATGAATTACACATGTGATTATAATAAAACAGCACATAACAATCAGCCAGTTGTTAGGAAACATAATTTACATATCACAGCCATCAGTACAGGAACAAGTTCATCATCACATTTATTATTTAACTAGGTGGAATACAGTTCAATTACCAGTATAATGATACCCCCACACACACCACACTCACACGCATGCGCGCGCACACACACACACACACACACACACACACACACACACACACACACACACACACACACACATGAACCCATATTCTCAAGCGGCCATACAGGCATTGGAGAGAGGGGGGAAGGAGGCAGATCATTCGTTTAGAAGACGGATATAGAGTGGAATGAAGGAATTTCGAGAGCGACTGAGTCTCAGTTGAGGCAGCTGAAAACGACAGCCAGATGGTAACAGATTGTAACAGTGATTTAGGGGGGGGGGTCGGGATCCCGAGAAATCTGCCTTCCCTTCCTCTTTGCCCTCCGCCTGTACAGGTCGTCTACACTGGTAAGTTCCTCTCCGATCACCTTGCTGCTGAGTCTGATGACGCGACTCAGGATATTCCAATTGGTGACATTCAATCCACCATGCCATGCGAGGAAGCCAAAGGTTACAGAACTCTCAAGGTAACAGCCATAGATGGTCCTCAGAACATGAGAGCTCACCCCGAGGGATCTGAGTTTACGCAGAAAATAAAGCTTCTGTTGACATTTCTTGTTGTTCAGAGCTGTGTTTGCACCGAAGTTAAGTTTAGAGTCAATTACGGAACATAGGTACTTGTACTCTGATACACGCTTGACAGTCTCACCATTGATGACCAGGTCTTTGGGTTGGGTGGGGTCTCTCCTGAAGTCGATTATGAGCTCCTCAGTCCTCTGGGCATTAAGATCCGGGAAGTGATAATCACACCTCCGGGCAAAGTCTGAGACCACTTCCTCGCACACCGTGTCAGAATCTGACAGGTCAACAATTGCCGTATCGTCAGAGTACTTTACAAAAGTACACTGCTCATGTTTGTTGCGGCAATCGTCCGTGTACAAGGTGAAGATCACCGGCGAAACCACTGAGCCTTGAGGGGCCCCGGAGGATGCACACAGGGGGCTAGACAGCAAGCCGTTATGGCGCACAACCTGCTGACGTTCCGTGAGGTGGGTCCGGATTCTACACTAGTGCCAGTAGCTTTGTTGTTAAAATTAAGCATTTGCAATAACCGGGCGAACTAAGTTTATGTAGCTAGTGTCCCACGTATTTGCTAGGCTTAGGCCTAGGGCTAGGGCGCGGTATAACCTAAATAAATAAGGCAGTCTAGCGTAAAGTAATTGATTGTATTTAAATTAGGTCACTACTGGTAACATTTCTGATAGGATAGATAGTCAGCTGTGACTATAACCAAAAACTGTAACCGAAATAAACAAGGAAATCTTACGTAAAGTGTAACATTTGTGCACAGTAAACAGTCTTCTTAAAGACTACATAGACAGTGAATAGTGCAAACACAGTTGACTCAACTATTTTAAATAACTAATTAGATTATTATTATTAAATAAATTCTGATATGGCGCCTTGCAAGCGGCAAGTCAACGCAAAGAGACACTTGGTGTGCGACGACTGCCATAATTGGGTGGATTTTGCCCTACCCGGCTGTGGGAAGTCATGGCCAAGGATCGATGGCAGGAAATGTGACAAGCATGAAGGTGACCGGAGAGAAAGTGAACGTAGAGAAAGAGGTAAGAGGGAAAAAGAGACGCTAGAGGAGAGATGGAAATGCAATGGGAGGAAAGATAACGGGAAGAAAGGAAGTGAGAGTAAATGTGACAGAAGAGAAGTTGGGAGGGACAATGATTGGAGGAAAGGTGATAACAGAAACAGCGTCAGGAAAGAATGGAACGGATGGATTGTGACAGGAGAGTAGAAGACAGGGGAACAAGACTACAACCAGACATATTCAAACAGGAGAAGGAGCTACTCTGAGGCAGTAATTGAGGGGGCTTTGAGAAAAGAGAGGGTGTTTATGGGCGACTATATTCTGAGAAAGACGGATAAGACACTAAACGAAGGGGAGGACGTCGTTGTTTGTTTGCCAGGGGCTAGGATAGAACATGTGACTGAAAGCGTAGAGAAGGTATTGGGGCATGGCAAGGGAGGATCTATACCAGTACACGTAGGGACAGATAATGCTGACAGGGAGGGAATAACTGGGATAGTACAGAAGTACAGACAGTTAGCGAGGACGTTAAAGAAGACAAGAGTCGAGCAGATAATTATCTCATGAATTTTGCCAGTAAGGGGAGGAAGGGGACCAACATATAGAAACTGCAAGAGGATGGCGATCAACGCACTAGTTGAGCAGATGTGTAAAGAAGAGGGGTGGGATTCGTAGATTTATGGGGATACTTTGTTGGGAGGGAAGACATGTACATGAGAGATGGCCTCCATCTAAATGGAAGGGGAAGCAGTTTTCTCAGAGAACTTGCTGCAATATGTTGACAGTGGGACAGGCTGCAATCTAGTTAAACTAGATTCGCAGGGGGGATTTACTGAGAAGCATAAAACTGGAGGCATAGCTAAAAACAGCAGAAATAAATCGACAAAGAACAGCCTAGAAAACTGTTCTGAATCAGGATATAAATGCGTTTGTTTAAATGCAAGGAGCATAGTAAACAAAAGAAGTCAACTAAACATTATGGTAAAAGATATTGACCCTCACATAATAGGTATAACTGACTCATGGGCCACCACTGATATATCAGATGCCGAATTGGGACTAACAGGCTATGTAATGTTCAGGAAAGATAGAATAGGAAGAAGGGGAGGTGGAGTTATTTTATATGTTAAAGAATATATCCAGGCTTATGAAATAAAATGAGAAAGAGAAGCAGATTGCGAAGAAGCTGTTTGGTATAACATAGTTACAGGAAACTCAACGTTAACGGTGGGGTTAGTTTATCGAAGTCCAAGCATAAGGGTAGAAGATAATAAAAAAGTATAAAACGCTATAAGGGAAGTTAGCAAACGGGACTGTATTATTATGGGAAATTTTAACCATGGTCATATACAATGGAAATCTATACAGAGTACGGAGAGTGAGGACCATACATTTTTAGTGTTTTAGTACAGGACAGTTTCCTTTCTCAACATGTGTTAGAGCCAACCAGGGGTGAGAATGTGTTAGACATAGTTTTGTCCTCACAGAAAGAATTAGTTGACAATGTAAAATTATGCGAGCCACTGGGAAGTAGTGATCACAACCAGATACATTTTACCATCAAAGTAAAATCAGAAAGAAATAATAAAAAGCAGCATAGGAGACATTTCCACAAAGGAAGGTATAATGACATGAGGAAATATTTAGCAAAGATAGACTGGAATAACACACTGAAAAATAAGACAGCAACAGAATGCTGGAATATATTAAAGAGTTAAATTAACTCATACAGACGTATTGGAAATAACGAAGACTACAACATTTATAAAGAAGCACTAAACCAAGCTACAACAGAAATTAGAAATTCGAAGAGAAGCTACGAAAAAAAATTTGCTTGTAATATAAAAGAAGACAACAAGAGTTGTTATACATATGTTCGGAGCAAACAGAAAGTTCAGGATAAGGTCGGTCCTCTAGAAGATAGTGCTGGAAATGTAATATCAGAGGGATTCTTAATGGCAGAATGCCTGAATGACTATTTTAGTTCAGTGTTTACCAGGGAAGATATTAGTTCATTGCCAGTACCAGAGGCTAAGTTCAAGGGGGCAGATTCAGACTATTTAGGACAATTAATTGTAACCCCGGAAATAGTAGCTAAGAAAATAAGGGCTATGAAGGATAATAAATCACCTGGAGTGGATGGAATTCCGCCCAAACTATTACTGGAATTTGTAGAATAAATTAGCGTACCACTTGCAACAGTTTTCAACTTGTCTTTAGAAGAGGGAGTAGTTCCTTTAGAATGGAAAGAAGCAAACATTATACCGTTATTTAAGAAAGGTTCGAGAAACAAGTCAGAGAACTACAGCCCAGTGAGTTTAACGTCAGTGATTTGCAAATTATTAGAAATACTAATTAAAGATCACACATCATTTTCTTGTTAAACATAACTTGTTAAACCTATCTCAACATGGGTTTCTAAAAGCGAAGTCATGCTTAACAAATATGTTATGTTTTTGGAAGATTTCACTAAGTGTGTAGACGAGGGATCACCAGTTGATATCATCTACTTAGATTTTCAGAAAACTTTTGACAAATTGCCACATCAAAGATTACTGCTTAAACAAAAGGTCAATGGCATAGAAAATGGTTTAACTAACTGGATAGAAAAATTGCTAATTGACAGAAGGTAGTAGTTGATGGGGAGGCTTCAAATTGGAAATCTGTTTTGAGTGGGGTACCACAGGGATCAGTACTGGGACCTATAGTATTCTTAATATATATGTAAACGATTTGGACGATGATATATCAAGCAAGATTGATAAAATGGTTTGGAAAATGGCAAATGTTGTTCAATTTTTGGAAATGTAAATGCCTCCACACATGACATGGGAACGAAGATGTACAATATACAATGGGAGGTTCGGTACTAAGCACTACTGTAAAAGAAAAGGACTTAGGGTTAACCATTAGTGCTGATATGAAGGTTTCAGAGCAGAGCGGAATTGCAGCTTCAAAGTGAAATAAACTCCTTGGATTAATTAGGCGAAACATAACGTATAAGGAAAACAGCTAATAATACCGCTGTACAAAACAATAATTAGGCCTCATTTAGAATATTTTATTCAAGCATGGAGGCCATATCGTAGGAAGGACATAGATATGCTAGAAAGAGTGCAGAGGAGCGCAACTAAAATTATACCAAAACTGAGGGATCTTAGTTACGAAATACGCCTAAAAAATGTTTTTTAAGAACACTAGAGACCAGGAGATTGAGAGGAGATCAGATAGAAGTGTTTAATATATTGAATTGTTATGAAAATATTGATAGAAATATTATTTTTGAGTTAGGAAAGATAGAAGGACCAGAGAACGCGAAGTTACATTCTCACAAAGGACTGTAAATGATTGGAACAGATTGTCTCCTGATTGTGTGGATGCTAGTAGGGTGAATATGTTTAAAAATTGACACATACCTTAAAAGGGCGGGATATACGTAAATAAAAAGTATTGGACTTTCGATAAGCCAAAAGGCGTCCTTGTCCACCTGCCATCTAGAGTTAATTTTCTGGATGGCAATCTTGTTAAATCTTGTTAATAACGTTCCGACGCCTATTGCGTGACACAATGTTCCGCACACTCGGGGTTGCCATAAGTTGCACCCTCCGAAGAAGAGAGCCTCTTGACGCTCACACACGACGTGGTGACATTGGAGCAACCCGCCTCATAACCAATTAGACCAATCATCTTTATGGACCACGTGGACCCCCATCTCGGCCCTTCTGAATAGGCCTTTAACAGATTAGTGAACTACACAGACATCCGCAAGGGCATTTGATTTAATATTATTTGTTATATACTCGGTGAACCTTGCAGTTCGTAATGTACGCTGACCTGAGACAAACTTGACACGCAAGATCTGCTCAGCTCCATTCATTCGCCGCATCCGTTGGTTGCATTGTAAGAAACGGCTTACACCTCACGGATTTCTTTTGTAGCTATTCGCCAACATCAAAGGGATGCTCCCTATACCCAACAGCGGTCGCAACGATGTAGGCTTTTATGCCCATGAAAACATTGCATAGGACAAAGTCTACGCAGCTGGTATTTTTGTGTTCTCGAGCAATTGCTAGTTATATCTATTATCTATTTTAACATGTTTTTAATGGTAACGCAACATTGGCTGTGTTAACACAACTCAATTAATAAATCTAGACCCATAAAATATACCTATCAAGTAACTTTTTTTCTGAGGGGGTAAACTTAGATGTGTTCCGATAATACTATACGTTCTGCCATCGAACTACTAAATTTGAGCATTACACATATGTGTGAAGTTGAACATTTGCATTGCATGCAATTTTACGCCTGTGCACTTGTAGTTTGAATGGTCATATAATTATAATTTCTTGTAATATTTCAGAAGTTTTGCGAGTACAATGTTATATTCGTGCTTGGAACTCAACAGGACGTATATATGTGTGGCACCTTATGTGCCATACATGTTTTCTGTTTCCGATTAAATTTTCTGATCGATATGTTGGAAATAGGCGGTGACTAGTAAACAAATCGACCTTGCATACAAAGATTACACCGTTCAAACAAAGTACCTGCTCCTTGAAACAATACACGACAAACAAGCCAATTGTCGTGGCTTCCACACGTCTTAACAAATCAAAGACAAACAACATGAAGGAATCTGCTCAATAAAGCATTTCAAGAGTAGACAGCTGACTACTGCCTCAACACATTCTCACAGCACACAAATCAAAGACGAACAGCACGGAGAGATCTGCTCAATGAAGCAGTGCAGGAGTAGCAAGCCAATAACACTTTCTTAACGGACACAACTCAAAGCTAGGGTTAACATGAAAAGATAATTAAGGGAGATTATGAAGCAAATTACCATGGCATCTACCCTTTCTAACGTAAATGTAATATTGTAAAGCTGATTTTTGTGTATTGTAATAATAAATTGGTTACGTAATTTTGACTTTAGCAATAACAACACTAGCATAAATTTTTTTCTCCAAAAAATTCATTAGAAATTGGGAAGACAACTACAGAAAACTACAATTTGAGACAGCCTTGATGCTCAAACTTAGGCAACTACTGACCGTTCATGAGGTAAGCACTTAACTGCGGTAAGGTAATAACTAAGAATAACATCACGACATATCGTCAAAACATCTTTATTGCATAATGTAACATACAGATGGATACAACTTAATTATTTCTTATTAGAATCACTCACACAAAAATGCCGAGATTACTACTCGAACAGGCCGAGATCACTGCCGCACATGCTGAGGTCACTGGTCGAGTTCACCAAAACAGGCCGCGTTCACTCGGGCCGAGATCGCTAAAGGCCGAGATCACTGGGTACCGTTTCTGGGCAGCAAGCAGATCACTGATAGTTTGAAAATCGGCGGTAATGTCTGCGCGCGCAATATTTCCGGTAGCGTTAACTTCCTTCCGGTTGGAAGGGAGAATTACCTGTGCGCGCGCAAACCCGATAACTTCCTTCCGATTTGAAGAACAATATTGCCTTCTTGTTAACGCCCGCCTTTTTCAAATATTGAATCGACAATGGCATTTTAGAAAAATTTGATATGTCCATGTCTCGTCTACCTGTTTATTATACACTATATTAGGTAGTCTCTTTCCTCAAATACTCCGTACGCTTCGCTAATTTAGCCAACATTGAGACTACCTAATCTTTTACATACTGTTTTTATGCATATTATTAAAAAAAAACTTATTCGTTTATAAATTTCTATTTTTAAATGTATTTAATAATTTATTTATCTTTTAATCCCTAGCGCATCAACTATTATTTTATTAAGCACAGCAGCCCCCCAAAGTGCAGCAAAATCTCCGAGCAGACTCGATCTGCTCAACGGATGGTGGCTGCCTAACATAAAGAAGAAGAAGACTTTGGATATCGAATGGTGCTGATTTGGTAACGAACATGCATGGTGTGCCAGTGTATTTCATAAATACGTATTGATTGATTTGAATGGTGCAAATAGTTGTTTATTATAAACTATATTAGGTAGTCTGTTCCCTCAAATACTCCGTACGCTTTGCTAATTTAGCCAACATTGAGACTTTGGATATCGAATTGTGCTCATTTGGTAACGAACATGCATGGTGTGCCAGTGTATTTGAAATCGGACGACAATAAATGTGTATTGATTGATTTGAATGGTGTAAATAGTCGTCATATAATCTGCAGAGCCCGTTTCCTCAAAATAGAAACGTTATTGAAGTGTGCGTATTGATTGATTTGAATAGTATAAAATAGTCATCATATAATTTGCAGAACCTGTTTCCTCAAAATAGAGACGTTATCGAAGTGAGCTGATACGGTAATGAACATGATACGCGTATCTGAATTTCTGATCTTGCTTGGCAAAGGCGATCATCACGCTGTTACCCCAATGCAGCTGTAGCGTCTCATAATTTCGTCCTGGTTTAATATATAGAACAGTAAACACTACATTAGCAATACATTATTACAGTCAATAATTAGTAATAAAAAAATGGTCACATCTTAATAAATAATTAATTTAAAAAAATCACTGGTCTGACTACTAACTCCTGTTCTGACTACTAACTGCTGGTCTGACTACTAACTGCTGGTCTGACTACTAACTCCTGTTCTGACTACTAACTCCTGTTCTGACTACTAACTGCTGGTCTGACTACTAACTCCTGTTCTGACTACTACCTGCTGGTCTGATTACACATCTGACTATACCAACTCATGACCTGACTAAATAACACCCTTGTGTATTTGCATCGATGTTTATGTAGTGTGACAACTTACACGCATCTTCAGCAATGAATAAACGAGTCATAAAGCATAGTACTGTATAGGTAGATACAATAAACTGTAGCGTTGTCTAACGCTCGAGAAATGATGCAGGTTCAGTTCTCCTATAGTCCGCTAGGGGTACACTCCACTATGCCCACCAAGTCCTCGAGCCAGAGGGCTGACAATGGAAGTGTGACCCTCTACATTTCCTCCACTAGTCTCCTTGGAGGTCGTCGGGTGCGACCGCCAAGTCGCCGAACAGCGGGTGTCGGAGCAGGGGTCGGTGGCGGAACCTCAGCGGCCGGTGTGGGTGGGGGCGCGGCCTGCTGGAGCATCTCACGACTAGCACGAGGAGGCTGCCCGGCGCCGGACTCGGGCCTGGCCGGAGTCGCTGGCACGGGTGTAGTCGGCCTGGGTAGAGGCGACACTGGGTCGGCTGGCTGGGTCGGTGTTTCGGATAGCATGGGCGACAGTGGCGTGGTCATGGCAGGAGGAATGACAGATGGCGAGTTGATCAACGTGGCCCTGGCGATATGCGGCGTGTACAGGCGTAGGTTTTTCCTGTTACGGAGTGTGACACGCCCCGACCCGTCCACTCGTACGACGTATTGGTCGTACTGCCGTACCTCAACTACGATTCCGGTGCGGTCCCACTTGGTTGGGTGCGGGCCAACCAGATTCTGCAGCCTTACGCAGTTGCCGATAGTGAGTGGAGGTAGGACACGTGTTTGCTCCGACAGTCGCTCATGTGCCCTCATGTGTCGGACACGTAGTGCGTCCTCTCTTGCTTGCAGTGTCTCGCGCCACGTCCAATGGGGTAGGTACTGTCCGGGCAGTACTGGGATGACGTCCCGGATGCGGCGTCCAAAGATGATCTCGGCAGGACTGACTTTCGACATCGGATCTGGCGTGTTTCTGTAGGCTAACATGGCCCGTTGGAATGCGTCGGTGTTCAGGGAACCACCTGGGCCCGTGCTGCCAACCAGCATCCGCTTGACCGTTTTCACCCCGACTTCCGCACTGCAGTTGCTGTGTGGGTTTGCTACGCTGCTGGTGCGGTGACGTATACCCTAGTTCTGGAGGAATGTCTTTGTAGCGCCTGCCTTGAACTCAGGTCCCCCGTCCGAGGAGAGCTCCTCGGCGATGCCGAAGGTCACGAACACTCTTCGGAGCGCGGCAATGAGGCTTTTGGAGCCCTCTGCGTTCTCTTCTACGATAGGCCAATTAGAGTATCTGTCCACGGCAACGAGGTAGTGATGGCCGCCGTAGCTGAAGTAATCAGCACATATCGCCTGGAAGGGGTAGACTGGTCGTGTCGGTGGTGTAGGCGGCGAGTTCGGTTGTGACGACGCCATGCGGTTGCACGCTGTATAGTGTGCACGTGTCTCTTCAATTGCCGAAGTCATACCTGGCCAGAAGAATGACCCCTCTGCCCGCGACACCATCATCGAAATACCCCGGTGAGCCGAGTGGAGTACCTGCAAGACACGTGCTCGGAGAGTGGGTGGTATGACGATTCAGTCCTTGTAAAGGATGACGCCGTCGTACTCGGTTAGCTTCTCCCGGTACTGGCGGTACGTGCGGATGGCACTGAGCATGGCTGATGGCGTGTCAGGAAAGCCGTTGTGGATGACATCCACTAGAGCGGACATGTCGGGGTCGCTCGCCGTGGCAGTGCGCACATCGTCCCATGTGACCGACTTGATGAGTTCCGTGGCCATGGCCGTGGACGCGCAAGTCTGTGAGCAGCGAGGTGGCGCCGGATCGTCGCGGGATCGGAGGGCTGCGGGGGCTGCCGCGGCCACGTCATCGGGCAGGTCGGGAGTCTCGGCGTCGCCCACCGGGTGTTGTGATAGGGCGTCGGCGACGGTGTTGCGGACGCCGGGGATGTGGAGCACGCGAAACCGGTACCGCAGCGACTTTTCCTTAATGTTCCGCAAGCGAGGGTTTGGGATATCGTCACCCAGCACCTTGAGTAGTGGCTTGTGGTCTACTGCTACCATGAGGTCCGAACATCCCAGGGTGAAATGTCGAGCCTTGTCAAGGGCGTCTACAACTGCCAGCGCCTCGCCCTCGATGGGGGCATAACGTGACTCAGCGCTTGCCCATCAGCACTACTTTCCAGCCCAACTTGCAGCAGAACGGTCGGACACCAGCGCAGTCACAGTGTTTGTGGGCTAGCCAGTACCCGAGCCCTTCCTTAGGCCAGTCTGTGGCGAGGCACGTCGGGCGTGACTGGTCGAAGATCTCGACTCTTTGCCTGATCTGGTCGATGATCACGACTTTCGACTGCCTGAACAGGCGATCCAAATGTTCCGTCCAGGCGAACGGCTAATCTGGCTTCAGGAGGTCGCGGAATGGTTGCATGTGGTCCGCTACGGCGAAGGCATAAGCCACCTGGTTAACGAGGCCGAACCAGCTTCTAATGTATGTGACATTCCTCGGTGTCGGGAAGTCCTTTATCGACTGCAACACCTTCAAGCATGGTTTCACTGACGTGGGTGATATCTCAAAGCCTGCAAACTCGACGGTGTCTTTACCGAAAACAAACTTGTCCGGATTCTGCGTGATGCCATTGCGGCCACACGTGTCCAGCCACTGCACTGCCTGCCAAAACGCCTGTTCGATGTTGTCCGCCCACAGTAGGGTATCGTCGATGCATTTTGTCTTATTGAGTATGTGGGCGACGATCTCATCGAACCGCCGTGTGAAACCATCACCAGACGCCCTCGGGATTGCAGCAATCCAGGAGCTGGTAAGTGAGGTCGGAGCCGGCGACTCGCGTAGCGTCTTTATATTCACGGCAGCGTTGCTCGAAATATAGCCAATCTTCCAGGGAGATCCCCTCATCAACGGTCGGCCGGCTAATTTTCTCCACCTTGGCCGTGACGCCGGCAGCGTGGCTGGGCGCGGGCGTGGCGACATGCTGACTCTGCGCGTGGATGGTGAGGAGTGTGGCTGCGAGCGTGGCGTCGGTGACATTCGGGCGGTATTCGCATCTGTCGACGGGACACTTTACATCTACCGTGGGCGTGGCCGGATCCATGATCACAACGGTAGATTATGCACCAGGTGTGACCACCGTATTCGCGTATGCGAGCGTGAGCGATAATAGGCTGGATTGTCGACGAGTGCTTAATACAATGCTGCAGATTGTTCGTTTATTCATAAATAACACCCTTGTGTATTTGCATCGATGTTTATGTAGTGTGACAACTTACACGCATGTTCAGCAATGAATAAACGAGTCATAAAGCATAGTACTGTATAGGTAGATACAATAAACTGTAGCGTTGTCAAACGCTCGAGAAATGATGCAGGTTCAGTTCTCCTATAGTCCGCTAGGGGTACACTCCACTAATATGGTTTAATCTTTGTGCTCATAATTGTTAAAACATCGTCACCCCGTTCATTTACCAGTATTTTGTCTGCACCTGTCACCTCTGGGTGACTACAATTAAGAGTAATAATTTTACGTTTGGTGTAAGACTGGCTTCTTGTGTATTTATTACCCCATGCGTTTACAAAACAGGAAACCCTGGATTAGTGTGAATTCCTTCGTCATGGCTAATTGGATGCAATGGTCTTTTGACTCACATTCCTACAGTGACTGCCTTTTTCACATATGGCAGTGGAAACAGACCCCAGTGATGATCACTTGATAGATAACGGTTCTCTCTTTAACAACTCTACAAATCAGGCATTCCTTGTATCATACATTTGCAATGGTTGAACAATATCCAGCAGCTTTTATGAGGGATGTGAAAGCTTTTGAGAAACATGGAATGCGATTAATGGTTCAAATTTTAAAGATGCAATTTTGAGGGGGTTCACATTTTGGAGAAAGGGGATTCACAAAAAGGAGGGTTCCCCCGGCTATGGGCCTGCATAATATGCTCAAAGCGCTGTACAGTAAAATCCAAGCAGGCGATTCAATGTATACTAATCAAAACTGCATAAAAAGAAACTTCAGATAAAATGTAGAAAAAATTATGTTAGTTATATTAAAACTATTAATTAAAGACTACAAATAAAACAAATTTAGTTATTATACTTATCATTACTCTATTTACATATATGCATATGTAAATAGTGTAATAATAGATTTACGAATTCCGACCTAGCAGCCTAGTATTGTTTGGGCGGATGGACCGGGTTGTATAGCATTATTTCAAAAAACTGCCACCCAGACAGAACATCAAGATGGCAAATGAACAAGGAAGCCTTTGGCTTATCGAGAGTTCACTCTATGTAAATGACAGTTGGAATCCACGCAGCCGTATTAGATTGCTTATAACAAGTCGACTAGAGGATATAACAAAGATCGTTGCGGCCAATTACTGCGTGAAGCGATTTTCTTTGATCTCTTCGAAGACGGAAATAGTCTTTGTTGAGCGAAAAATGCACACAAATACAAATAATTACGATACTACCGATATTTCCTCTTGACAATCGGCTTTGGCAGGCATCTAATCAATAATCTATAGTTCAATAAAAGCACAGTACAGCGTACTAGTCCATTTATCATTTCATGAACCTAGAAATGTTCTATCGTATGAACTTTTTGTTGTTGATTTGTATGGGGTCCTAGAACAAATTCAACTTGGTTGCCCAAACGGCAACTTTGGTAATTTGCATAATTCCAAGATGGCCATGAGGCGATATCTTGAAACTTTTACTTTTGAACTACTTGTCCTAGAATTATGTATAATAAAATAAAGGGATGTTGGGGTGCGTAGAATCCATTTCTGATGTTACTTTTTTCAATTCAAGGTCAAGATCAGACGCTGAAGGTCAGGTGAAGGTCAAATGTTTGATTTCTCGTGGACAATGAATGGAAACTTCTACTAATTTACATTTTAGTTTATTCATGCACATAAATGGATACTTTTACAATATTTGCCACATTGTTTCGTGAGAAAAAACAGTAATCAGTCATATTTGAAACACGTAGTAACATCTGCTACACGTAGTGTATAGTGCAAATATCATTATGAACATTGGCATTAATATTTCTTTGTGACGGAAATTCTTGCATTTACTAATCATACACGAAAGTCATTGTAAGGATGATACAAGGATTGATATCCATAACTATGGATAAAAGATAGTCTTACACAATGCTATCCTATAAGCGTAAGGTTTACGCTATCTTAGTAACTGCAGATATCGCCTAATAATCTTCACCTTTTACCTACTTCCACTCATCATCCAGGTAATCAGGATCAGCAAGACCCTCCTCAACATCTTCATGGCCTTCACCCTCCTCATCTACATCCTCCTCCTCAGTATCCTCCATCTCTATACCCTCCTCGTCTCCAGCCTAAGCCTTTATAACTGACTTCGCCAGTCGCGACTGCGTCACCCGTGAGAACAGCGCAAATACCCGCCCCAATTTGAAGACGGATAAACGACTTCTAGGAATTTCAATATATAATGACCCGTTCGCTCAATAGCACGAGCAGCTGAGCGGTATTGTGTATTCGGATAATTGCTTTTACTTCGTAAACATTGCATGTATCGAGCCACGGTTGGTAGAAGTGAGTTCTATTATAAACACCTGACCTGCCGCCAACCACTGATTTGGTGAGCGATTTCATTCAGAGTTTCGCAAAGCAATCAGCCAGGGGGTACAGCTGACTGGCACTGACGTAATCAGCAGTACCGACCCCTGGCGCGCGAGGATGGCTGAACTTAACTTCAGCGTTTCGGAAAGTGATCTGCAGTGGGTGTACGTATAATCTTGCAGCAACGTCCCTTTGTCACGTTTGTGCGCGAGGATGATTTCTAGCGACAAGGGACGTACAAAATACCACAAGTTCACAAAACTTCATTTATTACAAGGCTAAAAAGCCTTACCTGATCATCCAGGCAATATATAGTCTGTCTAGAGTCAAAATTGCGTAAGTCCATTTTGGTCAAACAAATATTATCATTGAAAAATAATTGTCTTACACATACCGATACAGGAGCAAAACAACCTGTCTTTAAGGGATATGTGGTGCCACCTAGCGAAAAGATACAAATTGACGTTTTTGAAAATCAAAATCACACAAGTCCATTATTCACGCACTTCGCCTAAACTTGCATGACATTGCTGGGTCATCAGAGTTTGGCCTCGGTGTTATGAGATGAGGCCCTCTATCAGAAATGTGAGTTTACAAGTGAAATGTAACGTGCCAATTTAATATCTAGTGAGTTACCATGCCGCAGATCTGTGAACTGGGTAGCCGCGATGCAACCATAAGTTTCCGCATATTGAAATGAATGCTTTGTCGATGGACTTGTCTTACCAGTTGCATGGCTGTTAAATTGATCACATGTATTGGTAGCAGTTAGTATACGACAGCAAATAGTGTTGAGACATGTGAGGATAAATTTGATAGTTAAGACTTGACTCTGTTCAAAAAGATGTGATGTGTTTCATATTTTTAACGTACTAAAAGATCAATTATATTACAATGCAAAGCTTGTTAATTATGGACATGTTCTAGTCAAATGGCAAAACAATAATGGATGCACACCACATACCATTTCCCTCAAAATCAAGTATAAGAAGAGGGCGTTTTGATAATACCAATTTTTATTTCATATTTTCTAAGTAATTTTCAATTATATTGCTGTACAAAACAGTTTAAGCAAGTAATTTTTTGGGCCAAATGCCTACAATAATAAACACACACAAGATGTAATATTGCAGTATATATTTTTTTTTGTTTACCTCATAATCTACAGTAATATACAGGTCTTTATGGTGAAATTATCAAAATTAATTAAGTCCAATTGCATTATCGTGCACAAATAAATAAGTCCATTGTGTGACCAAATATAACACATGTACACCAGATTTAACAGTGCTGTATCATTTCTGACAGCTTTCCTCCTAATCAAGTGTATTAAGACTGTGTTTTGTCTAATACCGGTCATTTAATGAACGTTTGATTGATTTACGGGAAACGTCTGTTTTGAACTTACACATATTTGACACTCGACGGACGAGATTATTCGGAATCTGCTGTTTGATTCAATCATGTTCGCTCCCTACTCAGACAGTTAACAATAAATAGTACTATCACAAGGGAGGCAATCTTGACACTAATACTATATATATATATACAAGAAGCATTTTTCTTATTCATTGGATCAATATTTAACTGGTCAAGTTGTGACTGCAACAGATTTTAATTATTTACCTATTATATACATCTATACATTATAATTATCAAAACCTCACGCAAAACCAACAATACATGTTTGTACATAAACATACAGAGCTAATGCAAACAACAAAATAACACATTTCACTACTGAGTGCAATGCTATAACAAAAATGCCACTTTCACGGTTGATCCGAGACTATCTCCAAGCTCAAGCCGCAATCAACAACATAACATGACAACATTTGTGTCATCACGAAACGGAGCAAATGGAAAATTCAAATGACTCAGACTTGTCTTCATAATGAACAGTAATGTGTCAAAACAACATTAATTTGGTCCACGGAAAAAAGGAGTAACAGCAAATCAAAACAACATGGATGCAACCGATGAAAGAACATTTTCCTAGGGTAGAGGGAACTATCACCCCCAGTAAGTTAATAACATATATACCACATTATTTTTATCAAATGAAAATTACTGCATGTGGTGATAAATCACCGATGATAAGTCATAGTTTTATATCTGCCAACTTTGTAGCTTAAAAATCAGGGGAACATATTATAAGAAATGTTGTTTAGAATATGGGCAAAGCGATTTCCCAACAGCGTGAGATCTGGGCCAAAACACTTGAAGACACTCTGTGGTGCATTCCGAGACCCCTACAACCAAAATGTTAGCACTTTGTGATTTGATTCCGCGGGAGTTACACACAAAAATCTGGAAAACCTGTGAGAGTTGGAAGGTATATATATATAGCTAATATTACATTACATTCAACCGCATGGGAACAACATTACCCTGATGTATTGGATACTACATTACCAGAGCAATATACAAAATTACTTTCCTATTAAATTAAGTACATTATCAACATGCATGCGATGCATCAAGCATTATCACAACTTTTTACATCCACGTAATTTAAACATTGGAACTTAGTCGAGAATACAAAATGAGACTGCTCCTTCGAGTCTTGAGTTGATGAAATTGCCTAACCGCAAGGTATTGAATCATGATCCACAACATATTCATCACCTGGAGTAATGTCACCAGATTTATGGCCAGAAGTTTACACAAAATCTTCTGTCACAAATATGCCAACGAAATATGACACCTCATATTTAACCTAATAATAAAGAACCATAATTTATTGAAGCACAAAATCTGTTTTGATAAAGGTTAATGGAGCCTACTTTCCAGAAACAGATGAAGGTTAATGAAGCCTACTTTCCAGAAACAGATAAAGGTTAATGAAGCCTACTTTCCAGAAACAGATAAAGGTTAATGGAGCCTACTTTCCAGGCAAATGTATCAATACATAATTATTATTAGCAGATATACAATTTCAAATCTGGACATAATTAACAGTCCTGCGAATTGCGGCCACAGGAAACGTACAACATAGACAAAATAACATGTGCTAACTTTTACGGATCTACTGTAAATCCTGCAGTTATTCATAAATGTCTTATGAGCTGAGGAGAAATTGTGCGTGGTTTTGTGCATTCTAAACAGTCTTTTTGTATGCAGCCAGTATTTTGTCAAATGATATGGATAATTGTTCATTATACAATTGTTTTACAGGTGTGTATAATTCCACGTGGGGATATATGAAGTAAGAACCTGTGCTGCATGCATGGTCACTGCAGTGATCTGGGCAAGCACCTTTGAAGAGAGAGCACCATAGCATAATCCTTATCTCACTAAGTAAATATCTACAATGCAGCAAAGTCATACGGCTTTCCTGGTATGTATAACCATGCAAACATAATTTTTGATAGCATAACTATACAAATATAATTCCTGATGGCATAACTATGTAAACACCATTCCTGATAGCACAACTATGCAAATATAATTTGTGATGACATGCCTAGGCAAACATCACTCCCGATGGCATAAATATACAAATAATCAGTCTACGGCAAGAATCATGATGATGCAAATTACAAAGGGATATCCAGTGTTCTTTACAAAACGTTCAACGCGATCAACTTTGAAGTTTTGGTGCTGCCAGCGAGAGAATTTCTGCAATACCATCACATGACGCACCTGAAGTCATTTCATAATAATTTAAAATATGTTGTTTAAAGATATTAGTTTTGCACTGCTGTTTATACAGCCACCCCACTAGATAGCCCACAGTATTGTCCAAGATGAACTTTCATGGATGATTATTTCTTCACAATTTTACTCAAATTATCCCTGTACACATCATTTGGGTGATCTCATAAATTTGCAGTAAAAACACAGTATTTAATATTGCTTCAAACACCCGCCCCCACCAAAAAGGGGTGTGGGACTTGTGTTTTTACCAATTCAAAATGGCATCCAAAACATCTGCCAATAGTCGTCATGGTGACCAGTTCGGATAGTCCTGTAGTGAGGTGAGGTGCTATAAGCAACCGCCTTTTAAGATTGGCATATGCAATTTGAATGGCATATGCAATTTGCATGTGAGAAAAAGTTATAAAATAAAGGTTTTATTATTATTAGGGCAAGACTTCTGAAGTTAGCATAAAATGACTCAACAGCAGGCAGGTGACCATACTGTGCTCATTGATGCGAATAAATTCCACCAGCGATCTGGTATTTTACACAGCAAATGACTGTTAGCTCTGTCTATCAATGGATGGGAAGTGAGGGTTCTTCCAGCATTCCCCCGAGGATGGGTTCAACATCATCCTCGGGGGAGTCAGAGGGGGGGTGGACACCATCCCGCTTCTGTTGAGAGTAGATACGGGCCTTGTTTACCGGGGGCCCTGAAACAAAAACAGATTTGTTTAATCATTAAACAGTAGAATTTTATTATGTAAATGGAAAAGTATTTGATTTGATTGACAAATTATCTATAAAAAGGCAGTATGTTCCTAGTTTTTCATTTATTAATTAATATAGTGTTCTTAAGACTATACTAACTATGTTGAAGGTATGCTGCCCACCAAATTGTGTTTAGTAAGCCCGTAACAATATTAAAATGGCCTGTAAGGTGTGGTTCACGATGGGCACTGCCTCCAGCACTGTTCAGATCAGCTAGCCCTCTCCTTTGGGAGGGGTGGAAAGTGAATGTCAGTAGCCTGCTGATGACTTATGTCCACACAAGTCAACCCTGCCGCCCCATGGTGCAGACTGGAAACTGTCTCTGTGAGGAGGCAGGCCAAAGGGGCTGTGGCTGCCTGGAGAGGAATGGACTCCACCATGTTAGAAAAATTGGCCCCAGACACGCTACATTAAAAAGCACACCACTGCAAAGACTGGAGTCGACTCGTGCAACATTCATCGATGCAGCACTCCTACGACCCAGGCGGGTTATGTGATCAGTAAGTAAGTAAGTAACAACGTTTGCAATTTGGAAGATACTCCCTGGAGCATGTTCAAATGGAAAACAAGACATCCAGTTTCAAAATTAGCTTTATAGGCAATACAGCTGAGTCGGGCTGCATTAATTGCAATACCCTTTGATGTTCAACAATGTCCCATTTCCCCACGTTCAACACAACAGACTTCCAGTTATAAATTACTACGCTCATTAATTCTGGGTAGAGGAACTGACTGGCTCCCTTTAAAGTAACCACAACTTGCAATATTAGGCAATATACAAGTTAAAGTTAAATGCAAAAACTAGGTGCTCTCATGTCGTGGTGACTTTGTGTGCATGCTGCGGGAACTCGGAGCACATTTCATAAAATGATGTGGGGTCTAAAATGCTAATCCACCAACGTCATATGCTGTGTTCACACAGAGCGTAAGCAGTTTAACTTCACATGTATGACAATTACATAGCTTGGAACAATCGCAAAAAGGATGCAGGCATTTTAAACAAGTGTACGTCATAAACTAGTTTAAAGTTAAGTCTCTTAAAGTTTTCTGTTTGCATGCAGCATTAGTGTGATGGTACTCACCGAAGTAGCTGAGGAGTACAGGGAGGAAGATGAGGCCATGACATGCGCCAAAGATGACGATGCCCAGATACATGCGAAAGTAGAACACTTGGAATAGTTGTGACTTGGAGAAAGCAAGCACTAAGATTCCACCCAGCTTCGTCAACGTGATGCCGCTGAGGACCTGTGCCCAAAGAGATCAAATGTCATTTCAACCGATCTTTTTTAACAGCTGATCAGTTACTTTGAATTCATGTGAAACTGTATGTACTTTTTCATAAAAAATCAAGACATACATTTGTTCATACAGTCGAATCTAGCTTTATGGTCACCTCGGTAACACAGCCAGAGATATTGGGAATAGGGAGATAAGACACTCCTGTCCATTATGACGCAACCCAGTACATGTGGCGCCCTCTAATCGCTTACGAGTGCATGCGCAGTCAAATAGCGGAGCACCATGGAAGCAAGTGGTGTGCTGCCTGGGGATGTAACAATTTCCGGAAATGCGTCAATATGTATTTTCCGAAGCATGAAGAACGGTATATAAATGTTTCTGATTGGTAGTAAACTTGGTTGGCGTGTTAATATTCTGTGTAAACGCTTTAGGCTTGAGAAAACCAACACAATACCGCATTGTCATGGAATTTTGCGATGCACAAAATTGGGACTCTAGTATAGATTGAAACTTAAAAACAAATGAAACGATTTGTTTTGTGTGTTCGATCACTGGTCACTGTTTGATCGCAAGGTGTAGAGTTTATGTACATTCCCATTATCCATACTATACTAGTATGCCTAAATTATTGCCTATACTAGTATGCCTAAATTTCTAACTACATATGTTAATTTTAAGCTGTAAGTTGGTTGCTACATTTAAATTGCAATATTTACCTATTATAAAGTTTTCAGGTAAAAATGTTATTTGAAATTATATGAGATTCCAGGGATGTTGTCTTTAGCTTAGGAACATTAAAATAATTATGAAAATGTGTTGTCATGCCACGAATGCAAGTAATGATATGAAATATTGTTCACCTTTTGTCACGAAACCAAATTAAAATTTACTCTCTGGTGGCATAATATTGGCTTTACTTTAAGTTATGTATATAATATTGACATGTATACATACTACGAATTTGTAACATACTACACCTAACATAACAATACCAAATTTAGCTACGCAGTCCTGTAATTAGTAGATATATAACCGATTGTCTTTTACTAATGCGGTTATGAAAAGTAAGCAGGTAATGTTGGAGTTTTGGTTATGTATGCAAGATATTAATTTTTTGGACAAGCTAATGTTGTTTGCTATTTGGAAATTAATTGGCATTGTTGTAAAATAAACAAATTATATCGTTGGTGGAAGAGGGGTTGATAGCAGATCTCAACGCTTTCCCCATTTTCTTAGTGCAGGTGGACAATGTGTTCATGGGGTTTTGATGCTGAGACAGCTTGCTCCTCTTCCACCGGTGATTTTAGTAAGTTGGGCATAATGGCCCCACTTATAGGTTTAGGCTAAATCTTGATATAGTGTAACTCTTCAGCAGGTAGTTGGGATTATAGTTAGTGTGAATGAATGGTGTGCTTGGTTAGTACGGTACAGTGCATAAGGTCTACTGTGATTACAGTAGTAATGCTGTTGTTTTACATATCTATAACAATACTGCTAATGTTGTATATGCCGAAATGTGGGCTCTGTCATCCAGAGGTACAGGAGACTAGTATGGGCTCAGTCACAGGCCTGGCCTTGGGATGTAGAGCCCACATTTCTCTCTCTCTTTTAACTTAATCTCTTTAATAAACGTCATTCATTTGGCCTTATTTCATCACTATTCATGACTTGTGTTGGTGCTTGCATAAAAACAAATAATAGTCAGGCACCATGTGTGTATGTAATACATTGAACTATTGTACAACTTCGGTCACTAAACCAAACTAAAATGTTAACATATAACACATACAGTACATTTCCAAAGATGTTGATACCAACACTAGCTATGTGGCTCTGCAATTATTATACATAATAGCCTATTGTGTTTGAGTACGGTTGTTTTGAAATGAAAACTAAAGGTTATGCTATAGTGTTTTGGCATTGTATGCAATATATTACATTCGTTGTCTGACAAACTAATGGTATTTTATTTGAAAATTAACTGGGATTGTTGCGAGATAAAACAACTGTGATGCGCCAATGTGTAAGTAATGATTTGAACTATTGTACATCTTTGGTCACTAAACCAAATGAAAATGTTAACACAATCAGAGCATATGTTGTGCTTTTCTTTCAAGTAGGTCTGCAATATTGGCATTCATATTAATTTCGCATTTGTATCTTACTTTTCCAAACATTTTGAAATAAAAATTAGCTATGTAGCTCTGTAAATAGTGGATATTTAGTCGATTGTGTTTGAAGACAGCGGTTATGAAAAACAAGGAGGTATGGTTAGTGTTTCGGTTTTGTATGCAAAATATTCATAATGATAATATACTTTATTTATACACTCATATCCAGAGTAGGACTCTGTTAAAGGGTGTTGACAAATATTACATTGTTTGTCAGAAAATCTAGTGTTGTATTTTGAAATGAACTGGGATTGTTGGGAGATAAAACATAATTGTCATGCACCAGACGTGTAAGTAATGATTTGAACTAATGCCCAACTTTCATGAAACAAAACTAAATTGTTAATATATTTTAGCATATGTTATGTTTTTCTTTCAAGTTCATCTACAGTATTTATGTGAGCATTAACTACAAATACGTCTCATCATACGAAACATTTTGATACCTAAATTAGCTATGTTACCGTGTAATTAGAACATGTATTGCTGATTATTTTCTTGGGTGACGGTTATAAAAAATAAGGGGGTAGAGTTAATTTAATATTTTGGTTGTGTATACAATATATTACATTATTTGTCAGAAAATTTACTGTTGTTTTATTTGGAAATGAATTTGGAATTTTTTGATGTAAAATAGTTGTCATGTGCCACATGTGTAAATAATTGTTTTGAACTATTGTACACCTTCGGTCACGAAAGCTAACTAAAATTTTAGTATAATTTTGTTTGTTTTGTGCTTTCAGTTCAATTCTATGTATTGCATTGATTTAAAATTTGCTGCACTTACGTGCTTCGTTTTTTCACACATGTGAAAACTTCAAAAAGCCCTGAAGAATACGAAGAAAATTACTACTAATACTTACTGAACTTCCCATGTTGATGACAGCAAGCCTTGCTCGATCGACTCGATCTCCTTGTGTCGACACGGCAAATGATCGCGCGATGTGTGAACAGAACTCAACCGATATTCCCATAGCCTGAAAGACAGACAAATAAATATTTAACAACATTTGAGATTAACTCAACCTAGTATGTTCCTCAATTCATGATATATTGAAATATGTTGATGGTATGTAGCCCCCAAATTGCCCAAAACATTGCTCGCAATTTGAAGTATTGAAATTATAGTAAACAGGGGTTAATAGCACTTATTGTGAGAGGGTGAGTATCGGTAATGGAACAGACAAGTTCACTACCCAGAAGCTTATCGTGAACACGCTTTATACCTATGTATAAGTATACACTGTATATAACCTACTCTTTTGAGAATTTGTTACTTTTCATTTTAAACTTATTAATGCTGCTAACTGTTACCCAATCAGCAGATAAAATGTTCCATTAATTTATAATCCTCTGTGAGAATCTTGTTTGATATATAATCTACATTGTTCCTTCAGTAACATTATTTGTGTCCTTTACTTCTTCTATCTTTCATAAATGAGAACAAATTATTTATTAGTCTGTTAAGTGATTTCATCAAAAGAAAATAACGCACTTGAACAGATGTGCCAGCATGTTGCAGTAGCTAGGTTTCATTCTTTGCTAAATGATTCCAAAATGTGACAAACAAAAATTGAATTGAAGAAGCAGGTTTAAGGTGGCATAAGACATACTTGTTTTGAATTAATCATTTCTAGTAAACGTTTTGAAGATAGACTAACAATTTTTTCTCAGACTCTGCCTAAGACACCAAGCATTACTCTAGTCCAAAAACAATTAAGTTTCTAGGTCGTTTAGAGACATTTTCATGCTTTAAAAGACAATTAAAAATTATGTCAAAAATCTGCTCAAAATGGCATTTTATTTCATTTTGAGAAATACCCTGAAAGAAAAATGTGTATGTTTGTAAGCACAAATATATTATTGACATTCATACAGGTTTGTTTTGTGAACAAATGCACATTAAATATTACAATAATGTTAAATGTTGAAAGTCAGTCAAAACTTTAAGTGTATTTTTTGCACAGCCCCTTCACCGATCGTAAATCCTGTGTAATCTGGCACACATGTAAGGCCAGTTTGCATGCCAAGTTATAGCATCTTACCTATTGCAGTTTAAAAATAAATAAAAACAAATAAGTAATGCTTCCTGGCTGTCATTGATAACAGACATGTTACCAGATGGGCAGGTTTTACATAAAATGTGACGTTTTTTCATTGGCAAGCAGTTTATTTTAATACAAATTGATGGAGACATCTGCTTTTGAGATATCCCCATGTTTTCCAGCCAACTATGTCCTGCAATCTGTGTTTGTAATGACTAAATGTCGAACAACTTTGTGTTTATGCCTACGGCCTCATGTTCTACCGGTAGTCTGTTTTGGTGGCACCTGATTGGTCAGAGGTCAACCCCGGGTTACTGACAAATAACAGTGTCGTCGAGCGTGGAGCAGGCGTTCAGTCGCAAAACAAAAAGACTACCACCAGCAGTGGTTATTTAACAGAAACTCACCTTTTAATTTTATGACAAATAGGGGTCAGTGGCTCCGAAATGTTTTTGAGAAAATGGCAGTCAAAGATTGCATAATGGATTTGATTACATGCTTGATCCATGACTAAAACTCACTTAGAGGTACGTAATTGTCATAGAAGTGAACTTTATTGATAGTATGCATACAAAGGTATAATAATTTGGCAGAAAACCATTTAAAGTATTTTTTGTCAACAAACCCCATTTCACCTGGGGTGTCTGGCCTTAACATTGTGATGTAATTATGTAATCTTCACAAAACAAGATACTGGTATCAAAATAACCAGACTATATGATATGCGTCCACGGCGAGCGAATCCACAGACACACAAAGTAGTAGTTTTTAAAGGACGGACTGGTGACATATGGCATTAATGCCATGTTTTCTTTTGTACTACCTATGTTCATGCCAACACCTACTAATGTTCTAAGAAGAAAAAAGTAAAGAAATCAACTACCTACGTGTACAGAGCATACAAAAGGATGGAGGGTCAAAGCCCACATACTAATTATAAAATTGTCAGTTGCATATCAATTGCATAACCATAGTGATTGTAAACATTGTTATGATATGTATGATATGATATGTCCTTTGCATGTACCATGTCATAACACGGTTATGGCAAGTAATTGTAAGTATTAATTACAATTCTTGTCCTTTTTCAACATTGGTACATTTCTATAATGAAATAGTCACATTATTATGTCATCTATTGTTGAAATAGACTAATTCATTCACATAAATTATGAAAATTTTAAAGTACTACTTCATGAGGGGGTCTTACAATTAGAATGCTGTGTAAGAATCAGATATGGGTTCAAGTACTCGAGTATTTGTGTACTTAAGTACAGCAAGTAGTGGACTTGTACTTGCCATTTTGCTGAGTGCAGTACTTGGACTTGGCAAGTACTTTCCGATGTACTTTCTATGTTTTTATTAAGTATTTGGCTCTATCTGAAGGATTAAAAAAAATTGGCTACACTGAAAATTGCTGTATATTTATTTTTATTTTGCACAAAGCTTGATAATATGAAACATAATTGATGGTGCATGACTAAATGTTGATTGGTTTATATGCATAAAGTGGAGAAGCCCAGGCACGTACAGGCAGGTCAGCCGAGATTTGAAGCCATGAGTCAATTACAGTGCAACACGCTTCTAACGAACTACTTTGTGGGTAGCGAATGAGTTCGTTATATCCGTGAATTCATTATATGCGTGTACGTGTTTACCCGCTAGGTGGCAGTATTGTATGTGACAGTTTTTAAACTATTCGCCAGGTGTCTATCAAACGCAAATATATTTTGTTGTGTAACATTTATTTAGATGACACATAAAACAGTTACAAATGTTACTATTAAGTGAAGTTATAGTATAATATCGCAGACCACCCTCTGTGAAAAAGTAACGAAATACAATATAATTTAAACACATAGGCAAGCATAGGCGTAATAGGCAGTAAGTAAGAATTTGTAAAAGCCAACAATTGTAAATGACCACTTACCATGACGAGATTAACAAGGGAGATAGCGTTGAGGGAGATACTCCATAGGAACATGAGGGAGAACATGCTGATTACAATCATCGCTATGGTAATGCTGACAATGGCCGACGTCCAGAGGTCGCAGCCAAGCAGGATGAAGGTCACAACAAAGATGGCGGCTCCACTGACGCCGAGAATGAAGCCCGTGTCGTACCAAATGGTCAGGTACTGCTCGTAGAACACGTAGAAGATACTGGAAAAAATACAGGAAAATACAGAATATAAGAAGTTTTCATTTCATATAAATGGTGTTGGCACATACTTAGTAACTAGGAAATACAGTGGAACCTCACTATTAAGGTCGCCCTTGGGATTGGGCAAAAGTGACCTGAATAGCGAGGTGACCTTATTAGTGGGACTAATTTACTGTCCAAAAGTGATCTTAATTGCGAGGTGGCTGTATTTTTGAGGTGACGGTAAAGCAAAGTTCAAATGGAACACTGAAGTTTTCATTTGATATAACTGGTGTTGGCACAGGCGTACTAACTATGAAATACCCAGTTCTATTTCAATGTCAGTCATTCTAATTATTATAATAAAAAGTGGCATATTCAAAATTGGAAGGCAGTGGAGTGTTAAGAAATTTTAAGAAATACATTTTGCACAGTAACTGAAGTATGGCTTAATACTTCCTAACAAAGTTGGGTTGCTGGTGTAATAGGCCTGCTTAGGGATGAAAGGTAATGGTTCTCAGAAGTCTTAATGACCACCTATCACATTAGAATATTATTTAAATTTTATAATGTATAAAGATAATGAGCAAATGAATAAACAGAGGAACAAATGAACGAACGATCAAACAAACAATTGATTGATAAAAAAACATGTAATATTGTGTGAAGATCAACTTAATGGAAAGATGAATAAGCCAGGTAATATGAACAGGTCACTGGAAGAGAATGTAGCAGACTACCAAAGATAACACGAGCAGTGGAGGAAGAGACTGCTGACAGGAACAGTGGAGGGAGGGACTGCTGACAGGGAGCAATGGAGGGAGGGACTGCTGACATGGAGCAGTGGCTGGCAACTACAGCAAAAGTGATGAAACATTAGGGCTGGCCTTTACCCCTGTGTCACGATGGAACCACAGGAAGAACAGACACGCACCTGTAGGGAAACACCTGCTCTGTCATGGTGCCCCAACCTGTCTCCTCTGAGGAGTCGTTCTGTTGCCAGTAGGCGATCGTCTTTGTGATGTTGTCTGCAAGACGCCTCGCCTCTCGGAGGGCTCCAATGAAGTCACTTGAGTTCTTCAGCACAGTGTGATAGGTCATGAAGTAGGTGGCTGCAGACACAAACGCTTTCTTGCTTCACGCTGCTCAACATACTACCATAGCAGAGCTGCCAAGTTGTGTCGGGAAATATGCGTGAGATCTATTTCCCATCATGACAATAGGTGACAGCACTGTAGTTTCTCAATAGGATGCTAGGTGGTAATAATAATTTTATTTATAAAGCTCAACATACTACCATAACACCTTTAATTATTCAAATTTTCACACAGTGCATATGAATAAATATATCATCGAATAAATATATAAACATGTACATAAAAATAAGCCTGTGCTTATAAATATTTTTGGAAAGAACACATATGCGTGAGATTTACATGTTCATGTGTTAAGAGTGTGAGATGGACACTAAATGTGTGAGACTTGGTAGCTTTGCCATAGCTTTATCTAGAGACCCATCCACCCGTATTTTGGATGGACTGTGTTCATTTTGGATGGTGGGACATTTGAGCTGACCGAGTGAAAAAATTATATATTATTGACTCTCGCTGTTATTTATATGTCCATTATGCTTTAAAACGTGTCACACTTGCGTAGGCATGTACTGTTGTATGCTAGCCGAGTTACCCGGCATTGCCTGGAGAAAAAAGGCAGTCATGTCTTTTTTTAATTTAAGCCACATTATAAAACAAATTGTATGACTGAAATGTAATTATTATTTTAAGTATCTTATTAATCAATAATAATACATCAAAAATTATGGGTCGAGTCCGGTATTGAACTCGGTGCCCCTGACAGGCTAAGTGTGGCAAAATAATACATAGTCCAAACCTTTCAATTTGCTAAAAATATTACGCGTGTGAAATAAAACGATATCTTTGTGATCTGAATTTTGCCCCAGTCTGTCAATGGAGACCAAATAATCAAACTTGGCATGCAGCCTTGTCCGATCAGTTCTGCTGCTCCACCACTATCTCTCGGGTTGCAATTTGTATTAAAATGTAAGAAAGCATAGTTTACCTCCAACTCGCGTCTTGTTATCGAGAAGTTCCACAGCAGACCCATAAGCCGCATGACCACTGGAAAAGAATCGTCTTTAGGTCACACCAAAAGTTATGAAACTCTGCATTAAAACATTGTGTCTCTTGAGAAATAGTTACATTTAATGTATTTGATTGCAAGAATAATCTGTAAACATTGTTCAGTATGCGCGCCGGCATGATTCCGGCACGCGTTCTACTTCCAAAGGCTTGCAACACATCGTGTTCGACAATCTCCACAGTTTGTCACACTCAAGGATAAAGGCCGGCATGACGCTCGTCAAAGTCATATTGGTGGCATGGCATGGGGAAGGATGTAACCAAACGAACCAAGTCATGCGAGGCATGTCAGAAAGCGAAAGTCCAGGTGCATACGAAAATGCCGTTTGAATGATTACCAGCACTGACTTGGCGATTCAGTCATCCACGTTGATCTCGTTGGCTCACTGAACCCAGCGTGTGAAGGAAAGACCACATTGCTCCCTGTCATTGACAGATGGACAGCCTGGCTGGAAGCATTGCACGAAGAGGTGGCGAATGCAAAAGCTTTACCAAAAGAGAAAATGTTATTCATCCACATGTCTGCTCGAGCCCATCATGGCTGATCACACACAACCACTCCGGCGCATCACGCTTGACTGCTCTGTCTGCTTTGCCTGTCGCATCACGCTGACTGCACACTCCTGCATTATCCATCGGTTACACAAGTCATCAGGATAAACTATCGGGATGGCTGAGCATCTGCAGACAATTCTAACTCGTTGGTCGTCGGCTAAGAGTCACATCACCAACATCGCCGCCCGATTTGACAGGGTGAAACGGGAGGACGATGCTTGCGACACAGTTCAGGACCTTCCAAAAAACATGGTGGGAGCTCTCAACAAATTCCACTATTTTAATGCTCAAGTCTTGCCATTGTTGGAGGCTGCGGAAGTGAGCGATGTGCCCGCAGGGAAATGGACAGTGAGTGAAGACATCCAAAACTTACATCATCAAGCCAGAAGATATTATGTTCGAAGCAAGCCGCTCATCCTGAACCTCCTCCACCTGCCTTGCCACCAGTAGTCGCCTCGTCGAGCGATTCAAAGGGGCATAAGGTAGCCTGTCGTTCGATGACACACGATGACTGCTGTCTATGGTTTCAGCAGCTGGAGGACGTCTTCAGGATATCACTTCGCAAATCAATAAGACTGCGGCACTTACTACCTTGTTGTCAGAAGAAGAGGTGTTAGTGATCTGTGACCTCACAATGATGGGAGAGAATCGACCGGCAAACGTTTTCGACGTGGCGAAAACTCTTTTCATTGGTTGTTATGAACTGTCCATCAGAAGCTGACATGTGCAATGGCCATAGGATGTATTGCTGTGGACGAGAAATCATCTCAGTGGATGGCTTGATTTCGGCAAGTCGGTGGTAGCTGGGACCGAGAAGATGTTGAACACTGGGCTCTTTTTGGCTGCCAGCCGCCATCGCTGCATACAAGCCTTGAGCTTCCCACACTGCAACTCTGTAGGGAAGAGCTTGTGTGAAAGGCTGATTCGCTGTACGTCATACTACCTCCTATGCCGATTGCCACCATCACAGAAGTGCTTGCCGAGATAGCATCTGCAGTCCACACGGGAGATCTTTTGGCTGTCAACGCCATTGTGAAAAGACACACTGGAAAAGGGCAGATCTATTGATACCACGGGAAAGTTGGCGACGAGTCTCGATGCTGCAGCGGACCACCCTGCCCGTGGTACCGTTCGAACCTTATGAAGGGCCGACATACTGAGTCGGGAAACGCAAGGGGGACTCAGTAATCGGCGTCGTATCTTGCCTAAAGAACAGTATGTCAGCCGACCCAATTGGGGTTCGGGTTGGTCAATTGATGATCAAGAATGTTACATCCGTAACTGGCACGGGACCAACTGTAGAGACTGTAAACAGTTACAAACAAATGCACAGTTGTGGATAGAGTACCATAAGGGAACAGTAGAGAATAAACATGTTGTTCTACTACTGCCTCACGTGTACGATGACGTCATTCAGCGTCATCAGTACTGATGAAGTCGACGTGATACTTTGACGAAAGCCTCTACCAGGTAAATTAAACATCTTGGAAATGAAAAATGAAAGTTTCCGATTTGAAAACGAACTATTCTGAAGAATTTTCAATAATCTGAATCATTTAAATATAATTTTTAATTACAATCAAATATAATATATCACTAGCAAATATCAGTGATGTTTTATCATATTTTTCAACATAAAACAAGATTATTTCGGACAGCATAAGCGCCATTACAACAAATTCCAAGTAGCTCCTTCATATAGCTTAATAATCCTACCCTTTTGCACACGTCAACCCGGGGTTGTCTTGAAGAAACCAGGGTAAATACTTCATGAAGTCACCAGCGACCGGTCGACCTTTGACCTCTTGCACCGGGCACGGCTCGCAGATCGTCATGTTGTCCTTCACTGGTGACAAAAACTGGCGTACATACAACTGAACAAGAAGGTAAGTTCTTATATAGCGCAGTATCCAGTCCTCAGGACTGCTCAAAGCACTTTACGCCCTGGCAGACCTGTTCAATCAAACACCATCTCGACTTCTCTGGGAAACTGGCAGCTATGCTGCAATTAATGCACAACGACAATTCATACACAAACATCCACCACTGTGTATAGCCAGGTACTTATTTATACAGCTAAATGAACTGGAGCAACGTAGAGTGAACGAACTTGCCCAAGGTTTGACACGGCAGCACAGGATTCAAACCCGGGTTCTTTCGATTGAGTCTGATGCTCTAGCCACTGTGCTACTGCATTCCACAGAAGAGCGATAATAATTTCAGGAGTGACATGAGGGGATGATAAAACAATAACACTGCTATTAAAGAACAACTGATATTCACAGGTGGTACTTCTGGTATTTATTATGGTATTTATTGTTGTCTATAGTAATGCCATTGTAGCTAGTTTGTTTATTGTATACCATTATATGCTATTGACTTGTTGCTGTAGAGTACTATTTTAATGATTTATGGTCTATGTTTTAGAATGATTATTTTTTAGTTTAATATAATCATAAACTGAGTGAGACTCATTGCATGGCGAGTAACAATGACTAACCTGTGGAGCTGCAGAAATCGCCTGTCGTGTTGTACTCTCGACAACACGGTGGATTCCCACCCGGCTGCACCCAGTCGAAGTAGTCATCCATCCACGACGAAGATGGGTGTGCAATGTATGAGCTGAACAAATCAATCAATGCCGTGTCAAAGTTAGGAACACGCGAGACGAGAACTGAAGGAACTCAACAACCATTATATAATGTTCTTCTCATTATGTTATTATATAACATGTCTTAATTTGAATTGTATGCATTGTAATGAGTTACAATGCATTTGATTTGAAATTTGATTTAAATCATCCTATTTGGTTAGTCTCGTGTTTTTCAGATATCCCAGGAACCTCGGGTCATTTATCTCACCAAGTTTTGTTCCTAAGACCAAAGTTAACATTGCCAAACATGCTTTCTCTGTAGCTGCACCCAAAACCTGAAATTTAACTGCCTATCACTTTAAAATCATGTGAAACTATAGCTAGCTTTCATAAAAATAACTCAAGACTTATTTATTTGAAATTGCATTTCCACCCAAACCTTTTGCAGTTCCTTGCTCTAATGATGACTCTTGTGCATCCCTGTTCACGATTTAGTCAAATACTTCTTGTATGTTGTGCCTCTGAGCTGAGATTCATGAGGACATAGGTGCTATAGAAGTTTGTTATTATTTTATCACATCACAAAGTAGGAATACTGCTCCATGGTTCTGACACATGGACAGTAACCAAGGCAACATCACAGAAAACCACAAACATTCATCAAGAAATGTTTCGGAAACCTTCTCAAAATCAAATGGCAAGACAAGGTCGTGACCACAGTGTTCATGGATACGTCAGACAAAACAAGCATCAAGAAAGACTCACAAACAAACGTGGACATAGATTGGAGACACACATTGAAGAACAGCTGGAGGAAATGCACAGCCAAGGAACTAATGGTTACGGACATGCACACTGCTTATTATTTGCTTATAGACCTTCTTTTCACACAGACATTGTACACAATAAATTTGTCCATAATGAGATGAGTAGTTTTAAAGATATGACACAAAGTTAATAATGTCATGTGACCAGCCATAGCAAAGTGGGTTTTAAGTCACAAAATTGTGAAATGAAGTTTTGTACTGTTTTAGATTCCATAAATCAGGAGCTTTAAAATAATACTTCATTTGTTGAAATATCTTCAGTAGTTTTTGATATGTTCATCAAATTTACGCAAACTTTAAAACAGCACTCGAGAAACTAAGTTATTTTGACTCATACTGTCTGTTGTTTATTAATCCGTGGGTTTGTAATTACATCCATTTTATTTGTTTTTAATTGTTTCTTGAGAAATATAAACTTATAAGGTACACATTTTTGGGAAAATCAAAAATTCATGGAACATGACCTAAACAGGTATTTCTGGATTGAGTCCTTCTTCTTGTCTTGTCTCCTTGATTGTATACTGGCCAACACTCCTGTCGGGTCAAACGTTCACGCCAGAATAGACCGTGTCTTTCTTCTTGTCTCGTCTCCTTGATTGTATACTGGCCAACACTCCTGTCAGGTCAAACGGTCATGCCAGAGTAGACCGTGTCCTTCTTCTTGTCTTCTCCTTGATTGTATACTGGCCAACACTCCTGTCGGGTCAAACGGTCATGCCAGAATAGACCGTGTCTTTCTTCTTGTCTCGTCTCCTTGATTGTATACTGGCCAACAGACCTGTCGAGTCAAAGGGGCACGCCAGAACAGACCGTGTCCTTCTTCTTGTCTTGTCTCCTTGATTGTATACTGGCCAACACTCCTGTCGGGTCAAACGGTCACGCCAGAACAGACCGTGTCCTTCTTCTTGTCTTGTCTCCTTGATTGTATACTGGCCAAGAGACCTGTCGAGTCAAACGGTCATGCCAGAATAGACCTGTACGAATTAATACCCGGTTTACTGTGATGGGTTACACATTACCTATATCCGGACCAGCCTCCTACCCTAAGTTGACAAGTTGCAGATGCAATCATACGACAATGTCACCCACCTGTGTGGTTGTTGGGCGGCAAAGAACACCTGGCCGGAGAGAGAGAACTCATCACATCCTGTGCCCCCACAGATCACGTTCTGGCCAGTTCTATTTGTGTAGTCGTGACCGTCACGCACCACAAAGTAGACTGGGGGCCCTACAGAGAGGTATTGCACCTGGGCCTCAAAGTAACGCAGCACGTATGAATCCTGCAAATACACATATCACAGGGAAATAACCTTATGTGACCTGTAACAGCAAAGTGGGTATTACCCTAATGACTGTCCATATTCAGACATTTACAAATAATTAAATTATCAGCTGTCCGAAACCATCAATGCAAACAAATAATTCTCAGACACACTGTATGAATATTTATGTATGCAAATCAATCGTGATGTCATCGCCGTTTTGTTAGCAAACTATTAACAGGTCTTTGTAAGTTCATTACAGTCACCTCCTATGTTAGTGTCCAAATATTAACAGGCCTTTGTAACTTCATTACAGTCACCTTCTATGTTAGTGTCCAAATATTAACAGGTCTTTGTAAGTTCATCACAGTCACCTCCTGTTAGTGTCCAAATATTAACAGGTCTTTGTAAGTTCATCACATTCACCTCCTATGTTAATGTCCGATTACATAAAAAATATTTTACACAGGTGTCATGTTTTTATTCCATTATTATGATAATTACTTTTGGGTATTTGAAAAAAAGTGTAAACTGGGTCATATTTGCCTTTTTGTCACCAAAATTAACTCTCACTACCACCGTTAAACTTACCCATTAAACATAGCAAAATTAAATTCATATTCATAGTGGAAATTTTAATGCAAGTTCGTTCACTGACTTCACCAAACTAAATAATAAATGTATACAAATAAGCCTGCTCTAGTGGATACTAGGATGGTTTGATTATTTTGTGAAACAATTCAATGCCACGATGAATGAAAATTTTGTGGATGCAGTTTTAATCAATATGACAAAACAGACTACATTAGAACTAATAAGACAATCTCAGCTACATTTTGTACAAATGGTCACATATCTATGTCACAGTACATCTTGAAAGAGGAAGCTTACAACTAAGCATTTTGAAAATGCCCATAAAGTAAACATCTGGAGTATGTACACACATATTTTGGCTACAACAAATCTCAAACAAATGCTGTGGTCAGTTTGAGGGAATGGTCAAGCACATACCTGGGGCATGGACAGCTTCTGGTCAAGTCCAACTTCCACTTTACGGATCATGGCGATGGATGCAAGGGCCCATCCGACAAACACAAACATCTGAAAAGTAACACCAACCACATGTTAATATGTTTACTTTGTTTGTTTACGTGACATTTCACCTACTACATAATACAATACTAATGCTTCCACAAAAGAAACCACAATGTGAACAAACCTTGACTGAAATGTGCTACGCTATTTTACAGACAATTTCCTGTGGCGTTGTTGCTTCCTGGATAATAATAATAAGGCAAGGGGGACAGAGAGATTGTGACTTAGCATGTAAACTTGATCAATTCAGAATTGACAGGAAGAGAGCAAGCATTTGATTGGCCCTTTCTGCCAGTTATTGGCCAATGAGATTCACTGTATTATTCTCATCATTGATCACATGCTAAACAAATCAAGTCAAGCGCTATGGTCACAGAAGCCAATAAACTGTTTAAATATCACAGGGCTAACTGCAGACTGAAGGTATGGATCTATTTCAAAGAAAATTCAAGTACAGTACGCCATCAAAATTTAAAATTGACATGTCGAAAGCAGTATATGAGCCAAGCCTGCAAGAATACTCGGTCAATGGTTAGTGAATCAAACACACCAGTAGTGGCAAATGCAATGTTCGCGGCCTCAGGGCACCAGAAACATGAGTGCATGTGCTTAAGTCACAGAACTGAACTTTTAAGCTGAACTTGTCAGTTACATTTTTAGCAACAAATTAATGTATTTGTCTCCATCATTGACCATTCTGTTGACAATTACTTCATACCAGGAATCATGGTCCCACGTACAGTGATTTTTATCAAACATAATTTTATTATTGCTTTAATTTTAATAATTTTATTATTATATCATTGATTGTATCATACATTAGGTAAACTATTGACTGATTATGGAAATGTTACCAATTTCCAACACTACATGACACCTACCACTGTCGGTCGGACCCATTCATTCAGCAGGATTTTGGAGTAGTATTTCTCAAAGAATCGATACAGGAATCGACCTGATCCCTCGGATCCAGCAGGGGGTGCCTTAGATCGCACACAGCAACATGGTTCGAGTCGATTCGCCTGCGCCAGAAAACATTTAGTTAGACACAGCCATTGCAACATTCTTGTCTTCACTTTCTAGATGCCACAGATGGTTATTTAATAAATACATCTACACAAATATACGTAAACAACTAAATTTGACTTGCCACGGCAGGAAATAAGTTGCAAAGTTTTTCTACCATTTTGGATTCCACAGACCATAAGCTTTAAAATTATACATTATTTCTTGAAATACCTTCAGTACTTTTTACTTATTGCTAAGTTGATGTTATGGGTGTGTCACATGACCACTGTCATGTGATACAAGGTGGAGAAGGACTGCTGGGAACTCCTGGCCGATGTCGCTGTTCAATGTAATTTTTCCTCTGTGGATGCTGATTGCCTCCTTTATCTTTCTTCAGTGCCAGTTCTCCTGTTGGTCTAAAATTGTGACGTCTTTCAATGAACACTGATGGCCTGTGCTCAGTTTATGTTCACTTATGGCTGATAGCGGTTGACAACATGACAGATGTTCTTTCATTCTTGTGCTGAGTCATGTGACACACCCGTAACGTCATTCTGCCGATGATGAAGACTGCGAGATGCAGTCAAAATATTCAAAAAAGAAAACAGTTTTTTGTGAGGTAATTATGTCATATTATAAAAGCCAAGAAACTGGATCTTCAATCCATTCCATGATGTATTTTATTAGTTCTGAATAATTTGTTGAGGAAAATAAACTGAAAGATTAGATTATTAGTTTGAGTAATTCTCTTTTTACTTGTTTCAGATTGAGTGCCATCATTTGTAATCTACACTTCCATAAAGATCTTACAAAATAGATGGGTTCCTATCTAATTACACTGTATAAGGTATGAATTTCTGACAAAAACACAACGGGGACATGACCGAGATAGGTGTCTTGGTTTGTGTGCAGTATAGGCCTATGATTGCTACACCCGGCTTGTTGTGAGGGATCACAAAAGATCTTTACAAATTATTTTAATTTTCTCACCATTATGGATAGTGACAGTGAATGGAAGTTTTACTTTTGACTAGGACAGTTTATTTTAAGTGCACACTGTGATGCAAAGTATCTGTTTGGTTAAATATTCAGATAGGTTATACCTAGTTGTTTTCTAGATAATAACTTCTCTTTAATCTGGGTGTTATTACTGTTTTTGTATATGTGTAGTAACAGCATCGCATTCGTCACCACTGTAACATAACTGTACCTTCTACCACAATATTATTGTTAGTGTCATCGCATTCGTCACCACTGTAACATAACTGTACCTTCTACCACAATATTATTGTTAGTGTCATCGCATTCGTCACCACTGTAACATAACTGTACCTTCTACCACAATATTATTGTTAGTGTCATCGCATTCGTCACCACTGTAACATAACTGTACCTTCTACCACAATATTATTGTTAGTGTCATCGCATTCGTCACCACTGTAACATAACTGTACCTTCTACCACAATATTATTGTTAGTGTCATCGCATTCGTCACCACTGTAACATAACTGTACCTTCTACCACAATATTATTGTTAGTGTCATCGCATTCGTCACCACTGTAACATAACTGTACCTTCTACCAAAATATTATTGTTAGTGTCATCGCATTCGTCACCACTGTAACATAACTGTACCTTCTACCACAATATTATTGTTAGTGTCATCGCATTCGTCACCACTGTAACATAACTGTACCTTCTACCACAATATTATTGTTAGTGTCATCGCATTCGTCACCACTGTAACATAACTGTACCTTCTACCACAATATTATTGTTAGTGTCATCGCATTCGTCACCACTGTAACATAACTGTACCTTCTACCACAATATTATTGTTAGTGTCATCGCATTCGTCACCACTGTAACATAACTGTACCTTCTACCACAATATTATTGTTAGTGTCATCGCATTCGTCACCACTGTAACATAACTGTACCTTCTACCACAATATTATTGTTAGTGTCATCGCATTCGTCACCACTGTAACATAACTATACCTTCTACCACAATATTATTGTTAGTGTCATCGCATTCGTCACCACTGTAACATAACTATACCTTCTACCACAATATTATTGTTAGTGTCATCGCATTCGTCACCACTGTAACATAACTGTACCTTCTACCACAATATTATTGTTAGTGTGATCGCATTCGTCACCACTGTAACATAACTGTACCTTCTACCACAATATTATTGTTAGTGTCATCGCATTCGTCACCACTGTAACATAACTGTACCTTCTACCACAATATTATTGTTAGTGTCATCGCATTCGTCACCACTGTAACAAAACTGTACCTTCTACCACAATAGTATTGTTAGTGTCATCGCATTCGTCACCACTGTAACATAACTGTACCTTCTACCACAATATTATTGTTAGTGTCATCATATTCGTCACCATTGTAACATAACTGTACCTTCTACCACAATAATTTTATTATTTTTAGTGTCATCAAAATAAAACAGCTCATACTTTTGGTTTGTCAGACACAACATTAAACGTTTGATTCTTTTCCAGTCTAATCTACACTTAAAATCAAACATTTGTCCACAATTAGGACAACGATGTGTCTGCTGGCTAAGGCAGCTGATACGTAATCTTTCTATGAATACCAAGCAGCCTAAGTTTCACAAATGTCCCAATCTGAGCAAATAAATTTATTTGATAAGAACAAGTGACTGTTATCAGATAAGACTAAGCAGTCTGGTTAAGTGCAGTTATTTCAAACAGTCCTTGTGAAGAATCACAGAGTAATAACATGTTTAACATGTGTAGCAACAGACAACCTTCAGCTAATAAGGTCGGGCCTACTTAAATGTGTTAGTTAAAACTCAAAGGAAGCAATCATTCTCAAATCTGACAGTAACTGTGAAAGCAAATGCGACATTTCATTAAAATACACCTTGATAAATAGGTTTTATTCAAAAGTAGTTTTAATGGATAAAAATTAATATGAGTAGGTGCTAGTTGCTAATGTGCAAAATTGACAGAGTGAATGTTTACTGTTGGGCACGCACAAAAAATGTGCTGTGCCATGCACCCATACAGGGATGACTGATGTAGATTTATGTAACAATCAGTCCAGTCACAACAAACACGTGGTACAATAATATTAACTATGTAAAATTCCACCGAATGAAAGTTCTTAACTTTCTACAGCTGGACTTGGGCCAATAGTATGGAAAAATGTGGAAATCTAGGTATGATCTTTTTATCTCTGTACCCTACGAAGTCCTCTTTTTAATAAAAAAAACAACTGCAGATATTAAAAAGTAATTATCTTACTTATTTCCATTATCATAAGTATCATTTATTGTTAAAAAAACATGTACCTCTGCCCTCTAAAGGCATGTATATAATAAACAAAAGGCATGTGTACAACAGACAAAAGTCATGTGTACAACAGACAAAAGGCATTTGTACAATAGACAAAAAAGCATGTGTACAATAAACCAAAGGCATGTGTACAATAAACCAAAGGCATGTGTACAATAAACCAAAGGCATGTGTACAACAGACAAAAGGCATTTGTACAATAGACAAAAGGCATGTGTTCAATAGACAAAAGGCATGTGTCCAATAGACAAAAGGCATGTGTACAAAGTCAACACGGCATCTTAAAATTAGAATCTGCATGTAAACACAAAAGTAATCCCTGGCAATGTCAGTTGTTTATCATAACAACAGCTAGTATTTTACTACACATCATCTGCGCAGTTTGGTAGAAGACCCTCAATATTTTCTCACCTGTTGTCTCCGAGCGTCGAGGGCAAGAAGGCCGACAAAACAAGAGATCTGAAGGAGGAAGTCAAATAACACGGCCATGGCTGCATACAGGGAGAATATCCGCACAGCCGGCATAGGAATCAGGCCACCTGGTGAACAAGAAAGGTGAGTACATAAAAAGTACCTAAAAAGGTAAGTACAAAAAGGTAAGTAAAGAAAGGTATATACAAAAAAGCAATTTCAGGAAACCCAAGAATAATTAGTGTGACACAAGCGAGCGGCAGTGTATCTCCTGACAATGACTTCTACTTCCCAAACATTACATGTAGCATTATCCACGACTGGCGAAAACACAAATCGCAGTAAAAAAGACGATTGGATAATCATCTTAACTTCCACGTTCTGACAAAGCAATAAGCTACGGGTACCAAGACCAATGTATCACAGTGCCCCCTGGCATGCCACGATGACAACACTCACCGAGGAAGAATGCAACAGATTCAGAGAGACTGGTCAACATCATACTCGGCCCCACCATGCCTACTACCTCTCCTATTCCTTCTGCGATGCTCTGTCCATCACGTCTCTCATGACGCTACAACAGATAATGACGCTACTTTCACAAATGTCACCTGCCATTGCAAAGTGGGCATCGAGTCACAAAGTGGGCATCGAGTCACAAAGTGGGCATCGAGTCACAAGGTGGGCATCGAGTCACAAGGTGGGCATCGAGTCACAAAGTGGGTATTAAGTCAAAAAATTGTAAAATGGAGGTTTTTTTTTTTTTCCAGTTCCACAGATCATTAGCTTTAAATGATACCCATTAACTAAAATAATATGAAAAGCTTCTAGAAAATATCAACAAAGGAGTAACTTGACTTCAAAAGTACTTTACTTCAATGTTTCTCCTTTCAAACTTTTCATAAATTTGCTTTGTATATTTAATTTCTGTATTTAATCTGTGTATTCAACTTATCTGATTTGTTTGGATAAATTATTTCACTCTTTGAATTATACTCTACTTGTTGAAATATCTTTAGTAATTTTTATTTATTGCTAAAATTGAAGTAGCAATAAATAAAAAAGTGATGTTTTGAGAAATGAGGCAGACATGTTTGTGCATACCTGATAGGCCTGTACCAGGATGAAGATGTTGTCGACGCCAACTGCAAGGACAAGGAAAGGCACGACCTCTACGATGATGAGGGTTGCTGGCACGCCGACATAACTGAAGAAACCAAGAGATGCGAGAACCGACAGAAAGACGACAGTCACTCCCGCCAATGCAAGCACAATCTTCGAGTCGACCTGCAACAATAATTAACATTGCCTCAAATTTGGCTGTCCAGATTCAGTGGGTCTGTTGGTTGGTCACCCCACAGCCTGGTGGTGCCTGGTAAGAATGACTGTTGGTGTGTTTTAACCCTTTAGACCCCATTGGTCTGCAAAAAACATCTGATTTACCCGCTTCCCCACCGCTTGTATCTGTCCGACAACTTTGATGACACACAGTGGTGGCATAATCTTCAGAATAACTATGTGTCATTAGATTATGTAGTGTATCGGCTGTGCATGGGATATTTGTCACACGGTTTTGTACCGAATGTTTTCGGATGAGCGGCAACGAGTTAGTAGATTTATGTACAATTATAGACAAAAATACCCAAACACGGTGTGTCATGTTTCGCAGATTTAATTTAAAGTTGATTAGTATATTTAGAACAGTCTCATGCAGAGTTACCTTTAAAATAAGCACAACTTTCAAAATTAGGAAACAAAGTACAAAAATATTTTTGTGCGACCGCTGCAGGGCCTTGGAGTGCATTTCATTAAAATTATTTGGTGCCTAAAGAAAAGTCTTGTGTGTTGAAGATTGTGAGTGAATTGAAGTGTAATGGTAATTTCTTATATAGCGCAGTATCCAGTCCTCAGGCTGCTATAAATACCTTACACTTTACTTCCTGTCAGACCTGTTCAAACAAACACCATCTCGACTTCTCTGGGAAGCATTCAGCCATGCTGGAATCAATACACGACGATTATTCGTATTTGATCTGTCTGAGTGTGACTGTGATGTAGATATGCCGTACTTACAAGCAGACGGGCACAGGAGTTGACCTGTCCAAGTGCGATAGTGATGTAGCAAAACATGATGAGATAGCTGACTGCGATGGTCAAGATGTCCGACTTGCTCTCTCGTTCCAGCTCATCTGTGATTGACCGCTGATAGAAAACATATATTTGTAACAACTGGTACATCCCCTGCATGGAACAGTGGTTCGTTTTAATACAAAATTGGCATGATATTTACCAAACTATCAATCAACCAATACTTTTCTAGAGAATATCCTACTTAAGTACTTTCTTTTATTATTCTAAAATGCAGTTTTTCTTCCTCCTTGATCTCTGGTGGGGAAACTATCACCTGGCCTGCTCTATCTTCTGGACTAATCGTCTCCACCATCATGGTCCTCTGTCATGCTCTCTTTCAGATCTTCACACCCATCCATTTTAGCTCTCTTTTCACAAACTTTCCATCATAAACTTGGCATTCTCTTCTCCAATGAGAATATATATTTATAAAGTAAAGTAAAGGTAAGTTCTTATATAGCGCAGTATCCAGTCCTTAGCACTGCTTAAAGTGCTTTACACTTTACTCCCTGGCAAACCTGTTCAATCGAACACCATCTCGACTTCTCAGGGAAGAATTCAGTCATGCTGCAATTAATACACAAAGACTATTCATACACAAATATCACCCACTGTCTACAGCCATGTATTCATTCTTGCAGCTGAGTGAACTCGAGCAATGTAGAGTAAACAAACTTGCCCAAGGTTTGAATCAGCAGCACAGGATTTGAACACGGGTTCTCTCAATTGAGAGTCTGATGCTCCAGCAACTGCAATACATGAATACACTTTATCTGCTATATTCACACAATTAAATTTCCATATGACGCCATGAAGCCATATTGGGTAGCATTTGACCTTACTCACCTCCCCCATGAAGTTTACAGTGATGTTGGGATTTGAGTAGTTCTTCACAAGTTCGATGAACTTCTTCTCCCACATCATCGCCTGCTTCTGGAATGTTGCATTCTGGTAGTTGTTGACAACAAAGGTGATGACGAGAGCCGTTGCGTTCGCATAGTTTTGTCCTGCAACAAACAAGAGCTTTTATAAGACTTAAAGTAGATTCAACGAATCTAGTGAATCATTTTCTCTTAAATCCTCTGTGGAAAATGTTCTCTGAAACTCGATAAAACACCAAAAATATTGTAAAATAAAAAAAAATTGATAATGTACATATTTTGTTTATTATTTACTGATCTAGTGTTATAAATACATGAATTTGTATTCCACGAAATATTTAAAACAGCGACAATTTGTTTTGATTTGACCTACCACAGAGAAACAATGCTCCATTTCTCCTTTGATCAACAAACTTACAATAGGGTTTATCTGATGGGGGGTTACATTGAGTAGGGTTTGTTTCGAAGGGGTTGCCAGCATACCTACTTACCAGGGTACCCTCCTAGTACCACCCAGGGCAAAATGGGTCCGCCATATGACCCAAGGCAGGGCATATTCAGCGGCGTCATATCCGTGACGCCCATTGGGTTCTGCACGCATGCATCGAAGTGATCGATGTAGTCAGCATCTACGAAGATATCTCCAACCTCTTTGAAGAGACGCTCCCGGCTATTCTGGTAATAGTTAAGCACGCTCTCTATGGTGCAGTTTGTGTTTTCAGGAGAGAGGGGGGTGTAGCAGATGTCCTGGAGGGTGACGGTTTGGTTGAGGTCGTCCGACCACACTGAGAGGTTCTGGATAGATTGCTGGAGGGACAACACCTGAAACATAGCGCATTCAAAGTAAACTACACTGGAAGTCTGGAACCTCACTATTAAAGGTCTGATGCTTTACTCAGAATTAGCCAGCGGAGTAATTTGTAACAGGAAGTCTACTGTGTTAAATGTGGGAAATCGTTGAACATCAAATGGTATTTCGGTTAACCCATTACAGTTCAGTTATATTGCCAGTAAAGCTTGTTTTGAAATTGGGTGTTTTGTTTATATTTAAAATGCTGCAGTCTCGAAATTTTAAAATCTATAGCTTTGAGAACATTATATTAATTAATAACTAAAAACTAGGAACAGACTGCCTCTATTTAAGGTCACCCTCAGGACTGGGTTAAGTTGACCTCAATACAGATATCACCACATTAGCAGGTCGAAAATTAGTTGGGACTGTTCTAAGCTGACTCTAATTGCCAGGTGGTTGTATTACTCAGGTTACTGTACTATGAGGTTTGACTGTACTTCATCATTCCGATAGATTAAGCCACAGCCTAAAACAGCCTCTTCATCTCGGCATCTGTGTTTTTCTGCTAACTAAATTTGTGTAAACTCACAGCTGATGTGAAAAAAATACCAATAAGTCATTAAGTAAATTTTTTTTATATGATTTTTAACATTACAATTTCCCAAAATGTGGTACTGGACAGTTTGCAAAGATTTCTTAACTTGTTAAGTTACTTACATTGTTATGCACATTTTCTATGATTTTTCCAAGCTAGTTAAACCACTGACTTATCAGTTGGGGATAATTTACTTATCTTTGCAAATTATACTTTGATTGTTCATACAACGTGCAATAGAGGGGTGAATTATGAGAAAAAAACTATGTAACAGATCCTTTCAGAGAATCCTGTGATTCAATGGATCTAGGGGAAAATTATTATTAACCAACATTTATAGGATACATCTTACACATGCTGGCTCAATTACAGTAGGTGGTAACATTTATGGGATACATCTTACACATGCTGGCTCAATTACAGTAGGTGGTAACATTTATGGGATACATCTTACACATGCTGGCTCAATTACAGTAGGTGGTAACATTTATGGGATACATCTTACACATGCTGGCTCAATTACAGTAGGTGGTAACATTTATGGGATACATCTTACACATGCTGGCTCAATTACAGTAGGTGGTAACATTTATGGGATACATCTTACACATGCTGGCTCAATTACAGTAGGTGGTAACATTTATGGGATACATCTTACACATGCTGGCTCAATTACAGTAGGTGGTAACATTCATGGGATACATCTTACACATGCTGGCTCAATTACAGTAGGTGGTAACATTCATAGGATACATCTTACACATGCTGGCTCAATTACAGTAGGTGGTAACATTCATAGGATACATCTTACACATGCTGGCTCAATTACAGTAGGTGGTAACATTTATAGGATACATCTTACACATGCTGGCTCAATTACAGTAGGTGGTAACATTTATAGGATACATCTTACACATGCTGGCTCAATTACAGTAGGTGGTAACATTTATAGGATACATCTTACACATGCTGGCTCAATTACAGTAGGTGGTAACATTCATAGGATACATCTTACACATGCTGGCTCAATTACAGTAGGTGGTAACATTCATAGGATACATCTTACACATGCTGGCTCAATTACAGTAGGTGGTAACATTCATAGGATACATCTTACACATGCTGGCTCAATTACAGTAGGTGGTAACATTCATAGGATACATCTTACACATGCTGGCTCAATTACAGTAGGTGGTAACATTCATAGGATACATCTTACACATGCTGGCTCAATTACAGTAGGTGGTAACATTTATAGGATACATCTTACACATGCTGGCTCAATTACAGTAGGTGGTAACATTCATAGGATACATCTTACACATGCTGGCTCAATTACAGTAGGTGGTAACATTCATAGGATACATCTTACACATGCTGGCTCAATTACAGTAGGTGGTAACATTTATAGGATACATCTTACACATGCTGGCTCAATTACAGTAGGTGGTAACATTTATAGGATACATCTTACACATGCTGGCTCAATTACAGTAGGTGGTAACATGTATGGGATACATCTTACACATGCTGGCTCAATTACAGTAGATGGTAACATTTATAGGATACATCTTACACATGCTGGCTCAATTACAGTACGTGGTAACATTTATAGAATACATCTTACACATGCTGGCTCAATTACAGTAGGTGATAACATTTATATGATACACCTTACACATGCTGGCTCAATTACAGTAGGTAATAACATTTATAGAATACATCTTACACATGCTGGCTCAATTACAGTAGGTGATAACATTTATATGATACACCTTACACATGCTGGCTCAATTACAGTAGGTGATAACATTTATATGATACACCTTACACATGCTGGCTCAATTACAGTAGGTGGTAACATTTATATGATACACCTTACAAATGCTAGCTCAATTACAGTAGGTGGTAACATTTATATGATACACCTTACACATACTAGCTCAATTACAGTAGGTGGTAACATTTATAGGATACACCTTACACATGCTGGCTCAATTACAGTAGGTGATAACATTTATAGGATACATCTTACACATGCTGGCTCAATTACAGTAGGTGGTAACATTTATAGGATACATCTTACACATGCTGGCTCAATTACAGTAGGTGGTAACATTCATAGGATACATCTTACACATGCTGGCTCAATTACAGTACGTGGTAACATTTATAGGATACATCTTACACATGCTGGCTCAATTACAGTAGGTGGTAACATTTATAGTATACATCTTACACATGCTGGCTCAATTACAGTAGGTGGTAACATTTATAGGATACATCTTACACATGCTGGCTCAATTACAGTAGGTGGTAACATTTATAGGATACATCTTACACATGCTGGCTCAATTACAGTAGGTGGTAACATTTATAGGATACATCTTACACATGCTGGCTCAATTACAGTAGGTGGTAACATTTATAGGATACATCTTACACATGCTGGCTCAATTACAGTAGGTGGTAACATTTATAGGATACATCTTACACATGCTGGCTCAATTACAGTAGGTGGTAACATTTATAGGATACATCTTACACATGCTGGCTCAATTACAGTAGGTGAGAACATTTATAGGATACATCTTACACATGCTGGCTCAATTACAGTAGGTGGTAACATGTATAGGATACATCTTACACATGCTGGCTCAATTACAGTAGGTGAGAACATTTATAGGATACATCTTACACATGCTGGCTCAATTACAGTAGGTGGTAACATTTATAGGATACATCTTACACATGCTGGCTCAATTACAGTAGGTGGTAACATGTATAGGATACATCTTACACATGCTGGCTCAATTACAGTAGGTGAGAACATTTATAGGATACATCTAGAGCTGTAACAAGTACATTTATTTTGTACTTGAGTAAAAGTACAAGTAACTCTGGAAAAAGCTACTCGAGTAAAAGTACTTTTTGAAAAATGTACTTGAAGTACAAGTAAAAAGTAAAAAAATGTACTTGAAGTAAATGCAAGAGTACTTTTCTAAAAAAACCTGACATGGTCCCCCATTGCAAACAAACAAACAAACAAGTAAATTCAGTAGTGTGCAAAACAAACACTTTATTGAACAGGACAGGATCCTCAGCAGAATACAGTGACAGGCTGGCTCCTCAAACAAACGCCTTGTTGAGCTTGAGCATCAGCTGGTTCTCAAATTCTACATCGCCTGTGCAGGCTCGCAGAGGTTTAAGCCCTGCAACACTAAGCAACCTCTCACAGGCTGCACTCGCAGCCAGGGGAGTGTTCAACTCAATGAAAAGGTCTCTCAAGCTTGGCCACATGGCATGGGACGACAGCTCGACACATGGGGCAGTAATCTCAAACATACTGTATAAGTATGGCCATGGATGTTGCAAATGATCGTTTTCGGCTGATCGTTCCATGATAAATCTTTGAACGCGAATGACATTATATAATCTTGGCAATGTTCACGCCACCTGGTGATCATGCCTGGTAATGGCAATGATTGCCCAATCAGAAAAGACTACCAGTTGTTGCTCCGGCTGATATCTATTTACAGATATATGCTGGCGGAAACCAGTTCTGGGTTTCAGCGTTCGTTACTAATATTTGTGGAGCTCCAAATTTGTAATGCATGAATTATGGATACTTTGTTACATTTATGAAAAGTACACACATTTGTACTTTGCTACAAGTAAAAGTACTCATAAAAAATGTACTTAGTTAATCATGAAAAGTAAACTTTTCTACTCAAGTACAGTAACGAAGTACTTGTACTTCGTTACATCCCAGCTCTGGATACATCTTACACATGCTGGCTCAATTACAGTAGGTGGTAACAAAAGCGGTAAGCATTGACATGTAAACTCAACAGGACCACAAAAGCAGTGTGCCCCATCCAGGGTCAAAACCAACCAGGCTCCTGTGGAGTATACTGCAGGGCACACCAACCTAATTACCCTGAGGTTACCTGGTGGTAATTACCCTACACTGACCTGGTCTAGGATGTCATGTCTCAACACAGGGCCATAGAGGTGGGAGTCTTCAGATCCCCCAGAGTCATGGTGCCGCCACTTAGACTTGTTAGTTGTGGTAATGATGAGTTGCTCTGTCCGGTAGAATGGCCTGCAAATGGGTAACACACACAGAAAATAAAAATAAAATTATTATCTCTGGATTACATACATCAATTTGTAGGATTGGGCATGCATTTTACTATAAAAATGCAATTTTTGACCAAATACAACGTTCTGCATAATTGCTTGAATCTCACAATATTGCACATTTTATCATCAAATTCATGTTTTAGTATCCATAACAAGATCATATCAATAAAATATATTACAAGAGGAACAAACAGGCGGATGGACTGGACTGCCTAAGACATATGGGGAAATGCAACGCAGACTAATTTATTTGTAGAAAGTGGCTTTTTATGTGTTGATTTTAATTGATGGAGAGTTATTTCCTGATTTTAGGCGTAGTTACAGAAAATACGCATCCAGTGAGCCTAGTCTTAGGAACATCAAGTTATTGACACAGATGATCTGTTGAGTGGACAATTTTAACTTCATTCCACATACATTTAGATATAACCAGAAGCCAGTGTAACGGTTTAAATAGGGACAACCATGGTGACATTTGAAAATGTGTTCTACCTCATGTGTATGATAACGTCATTTGGCATCATAGGTACTAGTACTACAGACGTCGGCCTGCAACGCTAATGAACTTTCTACCAGGGAAAATATCGTTTGGATATGTAAAAATAAAATATTTTGAATTTTGTTTACAACTGTTTTCAGAATAGGCTGTGAGCCTGGGTGTGAAGCAAACACTTATAATAATGTAATGATACACTTATAATATAATAATGTGATGATACACTTATAATAATGTAATGATACACTTATAATATAATAATGTGATGATACACTTATAATATATTTTATAATGCATTGTATAAGTAGTTAAAGTCCATTCAGAGGCACTCAAAAATAATTGCTAAATTAATTAGTTATGTAAATTATATTAAATTATTTAAAACAAGGAACTGAAATTAGCTGAATAAACTTTGATAATTTAATAAAACATTCACATATGTATGTGTTGTAAAATATATATTATATTAAAAACGTATAAATTAATGAGTTAAAAATAATAATAATAATAAGTTAGCTAAACAACTCACGTAAAATGTTCATTGAAGTAGTTCCGTTCCTGTCTCGCCAGACTTCTGGGGGAAGACCACAATTCTACTGGATCTGTCGTCACTTGAAACATCGTTAAACCGGCTGCCATCACACAACTGACCATAAGACCGACTCCCAGAACGAACACCGGATGGCCGGCACAGAAGCGCCCCCAAGTGGCAAACGATGTCTGCAGCCACTGTTCCATCTTTGCACCGATGCGTTCGCTACAACCAATGTCCTTGCTCGTAATGATCTTTGTTGAGTTTGTGTTGTAGCCGTGGTCATCGCTGGAGTCAAGGCGATGTCGACCCCCGTTCAGACTGAAGATATCTTCCGTTGTGTCATCCACTGTCAACTTTGCAGGAGCCATGACATTTGACCTGCATCAAGAGGAGGGTTTGTTTAAATATACATTTATCTGCGTAATACTGCGGTAGAGAAGGGGTTAGAACATATATATATATACAACTAAAACATACATCACTAAAACGGCTTATCTCACACTGGTATATATTGATATAGTTTACTGAAGATCAATTACAACTAGAATGCTTCATCAAAGGTCCACTGTAGTGTTTCATATGTTGACTACACTTACAATATTACATATAACAAATTACATGGTTCATTACTGCTAATGTTAAAACTTGGTTTTAGATTAATTCATGCTTCAGTACACACAACATTTCCAATTTGAATTACAGCGGTAACATAATAATAATAATTATGTTTATTTCAGACAAAAGTCCACTTGTATACTTACAAATAATACAATACAAGTAAATAATAAATAAATAAATAAAATACAAAGATACAGACACACATGGAATAAAAAATAGATGGTTAATAAAAAGTATATATAAAATGTGCGTTCAACTTTAAGCTATATATGGATGAATGCACATGTACATTAAAAGATTTAACACAGTTTGTAGCAAACATAAAACTTGCATTACAGTGTGATGACAAATTGTGTAAAATTCTAAAACTGTTGTTATAGGCAACAGTAATACCTTTCAAACTCTGTTTTTTTAAATTTACACCAAAGACTTGAGGTGTACATAGCACCACAGTAAGAGAGAAATAGAGAAGTTTTAATGGTAGAGCAGCAAAGGCGAAATTTTCGTGCTAAGATGTTGGCCTGAGCATATATGCATCTTTTCAGTCTGACAAAGTCGCCATAGTCAGTAAGATAATTATTAATTATATGACCCAAATATTTGCATTTAATAGTGTGAAGTAATGGATAATTATTGAGAATGACAGGATGAATATTTTTTATGTCCTGAGGTTTGTTGTCAATAACCAAACAATACGACTTGTTGGCTTTATATGTTATGTTAAGCATTTTGCCATAGGCCTACCTTGCACAAAAATCTTTTAGTTTTCTCAACCCAGAAACACTAGGTGACAAAATACAGAGGTCATCTGCATACATCAAGTGACTCGTTATGGTGCCTGCATAAAGACATCCAATTTGTAATTTGTTAAGATTTACGCTTAAGTCAACTGTTGTCCATGGACACATTAAAAAGATGGGGAGAAAGGATTCCACCTTGTTTAACACCATTTGAGACAGTAACAAATCTATAAAAGTTCTGACACCATCTGACAGTGAATGTCTGGGTAGTGTACCAGTGATACAGAATGCGCACAATGTAAGCAGGACAGCCACGGTCCATCAGTTTAGTGAATAGCTTGCTATGGTTCACTTTGTTGAAGGCCTTGGATGCATCCAACATAGTGACATAGAAGACCCATTCGTTATGTATTTTAATAGAAATATGAGCATCTCAGTTGAGTGATGCTTTTAAAATCAAAACTGGTTGGCACACGTTGTGAAGAAAATGGTATTAGTCAAATAATTTACTAGTAAAAACCCATGGATTAACAAGCTGCTGAATAGCAGTGACATATAAACATGAAGTTTTTCATTAGCATATTTAAAATGTTCATTACTTAATACAGTCATAACCAGGAGCTTTTCCTGTACTATTGCATTCCAAATAAGTGTACAGGTCGGAATAACAGTATAGGGTGGAAATTTCTCGAAATTATAATAAGAGTATAGGGCGGAATAATAGTATAGGGTGGAAATTTCCCGAAATTATAATAAGAGCACAGGGCGGAATAAGAGTATTGGGCAAAAATGTCTTGGAATTATAATAAAAGTACACCTTGGAAGAATACTATAAGTCAGTAGTAAGGCGGACTTAAGTTGCAATGTGTGTATTTATAATTTTAATTGGTTTCTTTTTGACAATGCAACAACATAATTATATGCAAACAGGAGTAGCCTACATCACACAAACAATAATGCTGTATATTAAATCAAACGTTGAAACAAAACTCCAAACATAACGTCCATTTACATTGTCTCGGTGATTAGTAGTTTAACACTAAATGATATGTGTTGAAAACAGCGAATGAAATATATCTATAATTGTTAGTATTACATTAATAGGTCACTACTGCAGTACGGGTTGTCTGGTGACGTTGCGCCACGTGAACTGGCCACGTCACAAATTTGCCTGCGAAACGTCGGTAATCATGCTTTATCGCTCAGCCCTAAACTGCGAGATTCACAATTTACTAGCCATAATACTAACGTCCTGACCAAAACATGATCCCAATAAAACATAACAAACCTTTATATTTAGTACATAGGTTCCCTAAGTACTCCTTTTGTACATACGTTTTTCAATTTGCTAGTGAAAAGATCGCTATCTGCCATGATTGGCATGGTGAGCGGTGTAAACAGCTTCGCAAATTAATACATGTAGTGCCTAATAAAAACTGTATAAGGTGGAACTAACAACAGTAAATAACCTTAGACCCAAATAAAAAACATGTAGGGTGAAACTGCCAACATTAAACAAGCGTACAGACGCGAATAAGACCATGTAGGCTGGCATTTTGTGTCCAAATAAATAGCCGTACATATACGCTTATTTGGAATGCAATAGTGGGCATCACCTGAATTATTTCTTGTATTTTTTAACATCAACAATCATTTGATCATTAAATTGCATATTGCTACAATAAATGTCAAACTTTTTAGTATGTGTTGGACAGCCTGGTACAGAATTAAGCAGAGACTGGTAAAGATGAAGCCACATATTCTTTACGTTTTCAGCACCACATACACCGCCAACATTGCTAGAATTTGGCAACTTGGCATTGTTCATTTGTTTTATATCTTCCAGAAGTGTTTAAAGTCAATACTACTTCAGTGCTTCATGTTTTAAAAAACCAGGCGAGTGATTTATCGCTCGCCTGGTAAATATTCCAAATAATTTAGCGCGAGCGATTTATTCGTTTTATTTTTATCCGCTAGATGGTGTTCCTGTTTGTCCGTCTGGTGACGCCACTGCCCAGTCATGCCAAAACGCAATCGAGGCTAGCCATACCATAACGGTATTCATTGTGCAGGGTTAATTCGATCAGATCAATTCTGGACATCAAGTGTTGGCACAGATTGAAAAGTTGCATGATGACAAAACATTTGAGACAGAAAATGACAGCAGTGTAATGACGCTGATGATTAAGTCGTTTTGTTTATGGGACGGACGCTAGCCGTCGGCACCAGGGCTACCCCGCACACCCATGACCCGAACCGTTTGGTTTTAAGGGCTTCAGCATTTTTTTTACAGAGTCTTTTACTCCTGAGTGAATGCTTCAGAAGTAGGTAATGAGTTGACAGATATGGTAAAGCATAAGGGTAGATGGTCAGATGAGACAATCGCAATTAACTACCATATCAGAGATTGATGAGTGACTGGAGTGAGTGCTGCGCACATGGTCCAGCCGGCTCCTTGAGCATCACTGACATAAGTAAAAGCATCAGAAAGGAGACACTTAATGTCACTTGGAATAAGGTGACATTCATTAATAAAAGCACGGAGAAGCGGCGAAAACAGACTGGGCTTGTTAAGATCCGCATTAAAATCCCCAACGATGAATATGTTGGCTGATTCAAATGAATCGCTTATAATAATATGTTGATTACAAATGATTGCATTCTAAATATTTTCATTCACAACTGCACAATTGCTGTAACTAACTACAACTAAAACATTATATTTATAACTGAACTCAACACTTATATGAGTGCACAACTAAAACAAGAGAACTCAGCTGCTTGTCATACGTACCATATCAGATAGGTCCCGAAAATGAGAACGAACGCCGAAAACGCACAGGAACAGATAAAGACCATAGCATCAATATCCCAGAAGGTCCACAGTGCGGCAGGTGGTGCAGGCGGTGCTGGTGGTGCCGCACACGCCGCGGCGCAATCCTGACAGCTGCACGACTTAGCACATGATGTTATGTTACGCTTCATTGGATAAAGGGTTTTGTTACCGATGCGAACCGGCTTTTCGGCGAGGTGGAAATGGATCATAAACGGCGTTTGTCTGTTGCTCGTGTTACCCATGTAGTCGAGCCAGTGCTGAGGCGAACAGTTCTTTCGACCGCACAGAACTGTCATTGCCTTCATGTTGCCGCTGGGCATCTGTACGTTCTTGCAGGAGTTGTACAAGCCATCAGCGAAATTGGTGGAAATGGCACAGTTCACCTCTGTGACTGCAGTATCCTTACTAGGTGATTTTTGTTTCAGTGTCTTGTTTGCGTTCATGAAGAGGCTCTGACGCGGATCACACGTGAAGTAACAATAAAGGTCAATGAAGTTACGTTTGCAGGCCGGACAGCGATTGAGCATGCCCATTGGAGCTTTGAGATTGTCATCGAGTGTCATGATCTGATTTGCGCTACAGCAAGTACGAGGTGGTGACCCTGAAACCATGAGAACAAATATCGCATGGGACTAAACAAGATGTTCTGATTCAGAAGGCGTATCCAGGAAGATGTTCTATTTTTACATTACTATTTACATGTTTACAAAATAGATGTTCTCTGAGAAGTTGTGTAATGGGGTACCCAAGATGTTTTATTTTTTACAATACAATTTACATGTAAACAAAACTTGAAATAGTAATACTGCCAAAGCATTATAACTACTCTCACTGCCTCTAAACATTCTTGGCATTATGCTAGCCATCTTTAGAAAAGATTACAAATTTTTTTTTAAGTACAAGTATGTGTACTTATATGTAAGAGATATCTAAGTTCTCGGCAACTCCAGGAAGAGGACGAACCATGTTACTGTCATTTCCTTTATTTATTACTTGTTGTTATTATTAAGTATATATATATATATACACATATATATATACATAATTAAATAAATCTGAAAAATGCAATCATTAAAAAAAAGCTGCTTTAACATCACACCAATTTATCAAATGGAAGTTTGCATTCATGCAATTACCAAAAAACATTGACATCATGAAAGATTTATCTGATAAGTATGTACATCAAACAAGTCCACATCATGCCTTACATCATATACATTCAGCCGAGAAGGACTTACCATCATCTGGGATAAACTGTGGGCAGAGTTGCTTCAGTACCTTCAATGCCCGAGTGTCTGTTAGATTCTTAGCAGGTCCTTCGTACTGACAGTTGTATTTCTCACCACATTCCTTGTACCAAATACAATGTCCTTGGTCCTGGCTGCTGGCCTGCAAACAAGTGAAACAAATGAGTTGTTTTTGAGTACCAGTACATGAAACAGGCCACATCCTTTGTAGATGGCTTCAACCACATTCGCACTCTATGTGTATACTTAGATTGCATACATGCAAAAATAGATAAGCAAGCGACAAATAATCAACTTGGAACATGTCCAAAACAAGAAATTCTATGGTCGCTAGCACCCTCACCGCTCATCCTGTCCTCACGATTTTGGTATCATTTGAAAGGATGCACTTTTTTTAGTCTAGCATTATCTAGATTTCCTGTATGGTTCCGAACGATGTTGGCGGCGAGTACTCGGTACAGTAATCTTCCGATTGCAGCGCTGTTTTCCTCATTTGCATAGGTTCAGACATGCGAACTTCATCATTTCTTGATTTCATGTTATAAGCTCCACCCACTTTTACACCACGGCAAAACTGATGTGCTTTGATCACAGCGAAACCGATACATCTCTACGTCGGTGTGATGTTACAATAACATACGCCAACCAACGGGTCAAAATTTGTTGCATTGGTTGGTTGATATATGTGATTGTGACGTCACACCTACTTCGCGTATGTCATTTTTGCAGTCGTTTGAAAGTTGGTGGATCTTATGCCATGAAATCAGACAGTGGTGCCACAATTGGTAGACTGGTGAACTGTGTCAATGAACCAACATCGTTCACAGTGTCTAAGACACCGGAATGGGTGCAGTTGTGGGTCTATTTCTAGTTAATTTAAGGAATTATTATTAGTTCACCGACTGGTGTTGTCTACATAACACATTATTCAATATCGCCCATGTTTCTTTAGTGTTACTTTTTTCTGACAACTGAGTACACTTTTTCCGCCAATCTTAAGATAGTAGTTAATCTACTTTTATACGTTTTATATCAAGACTCCGCAGAATGATTTGTTTGCCGATAGATTATTCCTGTGATGTGTCGACTATGTGCAGAAAGGAGATGCAGAGTTTTAAGTCTAATGTGTGAAAGTCTAAAACCAAAGTTTTACAAAATTTAAAACAGTCTGAACTTACATCATAAAATTATATGTTATGCTTGAAAAATGCACCTGTACTCACCTGTACAATTCTTATAAAATACATACAAGAACAGTAAGTTTATTTTGACACCAAAATGTAACAAATATTCACCCAATATATGTATCAGGTGTATACATTTACACAAATAAAATAAATATGCAAACATAATAATGTGTGTACATACCATTTTTGAAACCAGTATAGTAATTAATTAACAGAAAATCACCTTTTACACGTGTGCTACGCTTTCAAAATTAGAGTAAATGTTGTTTTGGCTAGGTTAAGTCAGAACGTAATGTCCAAAAAAATTTGCAACAAATTTCTAGACCTAGTTGTAATGTAAGTATAACTTGTAGAGTTTACTTACTGCGGCGAAAGGCTGCATAGCGGGGAAGAACAGAAACACACATAGCACACAGCAAGCTAATGCACGTTTCCCTGCAAAGCCCATTTTCAAACACGGTAGTCTAAACTCTGTTTTAGCCTTTAGCTTTACACCAGTCACGCCTTCGCGACTTGTGGTTATGAAACTACGCTCCACGCACTAAATCTTACTACTACCCCCTGCTTTTGTTTGGAAAATGAATCAGATACTGTCAGGTGATCGTCGTACAATTCAAAATTATAACCTGGCATACAGCATCCGGAGTAACATTCATCCTGCGCAGGCGTACGTGATTGGCTCAGAACAATATATCTGATTGGCTTCTCTGTTGTACAAACAGTGGCTTACGGTAACCTAACAATAGTATACAAATTAATACAACAACTGAACATTTTACAATGTTTATTGTATTAATTGTTCTTCAGTTAGACTACTATATGCAGTATGCATCCAATACGTGCCAACACAGCAATATTGGTGCCGCCATCCATCTGCTACTGTTATCATGGGAAGGTTGCGTTGTTTGTGGTGGCACCTATTTGCATTAATCAGGTATGTGCATTTTTTTGAGGTCACGTCTGTTTTGGATGTGTTTAAACCAATAATCTTCGTAAATAAACAATCTGCTAAAGCACTGAAAACTTGTAGAATCCTTATGTAAGCCAATGTTTTATATCTAAGGCCTATACATAATATCATATGATTGATGACATTTTTAGGTAGGTCTGTGCGCACGCTAACGCCACGTGTTGAACCAATATCGTGTAGTCGGGGCAAAGTGGATGGAGCAAACTGGAATAATGTTCCACTTTGCCCCGGCTTAGGCCTACATTATTTATTATCACACGTGTATAAATAGTATGATTATGATGATAATAATAATTTTAATTCGCACTCAATGGCAGTTAAAGCATATTTCCATACTTACGCCATATTAGCTTGCATGTAGTTAGGCTTACCTTGTCTTCTCTAGGAATGCATTTGGAACGAGTGTCATTGTGATTTTTTCTTTCACATTTCAGGCAAAATGGTACGAGAATATACAAGAAAACTGACCAGCAGAAATGGTCAACAGGAGCCATGAACGAAGCGGTGGCAAAAGTTCGCGACAAAGTCTTGGAGAGGCAGCCGTGACCTAGCTACGACATTCCTAAAACAACTCTTTTTCGAAGAGTTAGGAAATAGGACGATGACGTGGCGAAAAAGGCCTAGGACAATACAGGCGAGTTTTATAGATCAATTAATTATTTTATGACACCGTTTACTTTCCCTATAAACTAGCATTGTCGTTCCTCAAAATTAAGTTCATTATATTCAACGTTTGAATGATGTCTGCCTACATAAATTCAGACTAGGTCAATCTACGTTTATCCCATGATTGATTTGCCATAATTCTTTCTTGTATTTTTCAGACCAGTGTTCAACCGACAACAGGAAATTAAAGGACCTCGAAGATTATCTTATATTCATGGAGAAACGTTTATTCGGCTTAACACTCGCGGATTTCCGACAGTTGTCCTTCCAATTTGCTCTCAGAAAAAATCTAGAACATCCTTTCAATCAAGAACTGAAGATGGCTGGGGCTGATTTTGTTTACTGATTTATGAAGCCCCACCCAACACTTTCACTACGCTCGCCAGAAGCGACATCAGCAGCATGAGCAGCAGGTTTTAATAAGGTAGTAGTAGCGGATTTCTACGGACTTTTGGACTCGCGCTCTACGAAAACCATCACTTCCCCCCAAGCCATATCTATAACAAGGATAAAACCGGTATAACGACGGTGCCAAACAAAGGTTATATCGATGAAGGGGGAAAACAGGTGCACTCGCTTCGACAAAAAGGGGAACTCTGGTGTCAGCATAAATCTGTTTCAACGCTCTGGGGAATTACATACCGCCATTGTTCGTCTTCCCTCGAAAGAAACCCAATCCCCTATTTGAAGTGGCAGCACCACCAGAAACTGTTATCGCATGTCATCCTTCTGGGTGGATGCAGTCTGAGATATTCGTACCAACATGTTTCAACCATTTTCTGCGTTATACAAAGCCTACAGCAGAATATCCCGTCCTTCTCATTCCTTCAATATCAGACGCTGCACCACCACTTCCAGCCACACCTGATGCAGCACCACCACTTCCAGCCACACCTGATGCAGCACCACCACTTTCAGCCACACCTGATGCGGCACCACCACTTCCAGCCACACCTGATGCGGCACCACCACTTCCAGCCACACCTGATGCAGCACCACCACTTCCAGCCACACCTGATGCGGCACCACCACTTCCAGCCACACCTGATGCAGCACCACCACTTCCAGCCACACCTGATGCAGCACCACCACTTCCAGCCACACCTGATGCGGCACCACTACTTCCAGCCACACCTGATGCAGCACCACCACTTCCAGCCACACCTGATGCGGCACCACTACTTCCAGCCACACCTGATGCAGCACCACCACTTCCAGCCACACCTGAAGCAGCACCACCACTTTCAGTCACACCTGATGCAGCACCACCACTTCCAGCCACACCCGATGCAGCACCACCACTTCCAGCCACACCCGATGCAGCACCACCACTTCCAGCCACACCCGATGCAGCACCACCACTTTCAGCCACACCTGATGCAGCACCACCACTTTCAGCTCGACCCGATGGTTACGTGTCGCCGGCATAAATTATGGGGGTCCCGCAGTTTGATCAGGCTGGCCCAAGGAGACGCGGAATTAAAAGGGGGCAAGACTGTCGTATTGACGAGTAGTCCATATTTAAAAGAATTACAAGCCGAGCGCAGGCCTGATATGAAAAGAAAGACACCTGCCACCAATATCAAGTTGTTCTATGGAAAGCAATTTGTTGGCAAAGGTCAGAGCAAGGGTATATAATGCGAAAGGGAAGGGCATCTTGAAAAAAGGGGAGAAAACAACGAGAGTGTTGAGGATGTCAAATATACGTTTTGTTCAGGACTGTCTGAATCTAGGAGTGGCGAAGAGTGGACCAAGTGTGATTCATGCAACAAATGCTTGGGCACACGGGGAATGTGCAGGAACATAGGGCGGAGACGTTAATTATACTTGTGAATTATGCCTGGAATAGATAATTGCGACTGAACATAATGGCTACTTAAGGTGTTTGCTTAGTGCCTACAGAGAATCACAACCTATAAGTTTGTGTAATCTGTGATTTACAATCCCAGTTGTGTACTTTTGACAGTAGACCTAGCCCGATTAATCATGCAGGCATATTAAACGAATTAACAATTATCGTGTTTTTATATACCGAGTTGGACACTGATTTGGACACAATCCACGACACATCCCTGGAGCAAAATGACATTTCACTTTGCCCCATGCGTCTAGGACAAACTGGAATTTTAATCGTTTTTATAATTTTATATATTTCAATAAAGCCTTTTCTAAAATTAATGAACTTTGTGCCATCTACTAGTCTTAGTCCTAAGTGAAAAGAAACCAACCATAAATTTGTCTTCATCTCCCGTTTTCACAGCGATATGGACTGCCAAAATATGCTGGTCTACTTTGCCCCGGGTTCCCCTATAGACCCGTGCTGTTAGACCTATGGTTTCTAAATAAAATATTATTGTAAAAGACTGATGTGTGCTAATGAAAATACATAAATGTGCTCTGCACATAATGTTGATTCCCGCAGTGCAGCTATAATTTCACATTCGATCGCGTCCGTTTGGTCCGAATGCGACCGATCGAACTATGTACCCGCCCGCTCGCCATAGGGTGCGTGTGCATGGTATAAAATAGTGACACGTACATCGTGGCTTCGGTGACAGAACTAACTTCTTTATTCTCGTAACTACAGGAGAGTTCCAACATGTTTAAATAACTATAAACTATACGACAGGTGGCAGCATCAGACGGTGTTATGTTCATTACATCTCCCCAAACTTTATACAATTGTTTTGCAAATAAACAAATATCGCCTGATATGTTGAAACTATACTCAGTACAGTGTTGAAACTACATCACTGTTTACAGAAACTAGGCAGGTTTACACGAAAACCTTCAAACCGTTTGGGTACACTCTTAACCCTAGGTGGACGACTGGGTGGAGCATGCACGGAAGGGGAAAGACTCGTACTAGCCTCAGTTGAGTACGGAGATCCCACTGGATGACTTACTGGGACTATTGGGGGTACTACAGTAGGAGCTGGGTCAGGTTCGACTGGCCTGTATTGCAACGGCTCAATGTCAGTGCTGACTCTGCGAAAATGACTTGTGTTCGCGCCTTGACATCCTGGCCTCTTTGTGCTGTTACCATTGTACCTGTCCTGTCTATGACCTCGAAAGGCTCATGTTGGAATTTGGGCACTAGTTTCCCTTGTTGTTCCACATTCTTCAACAACACTTTATCTCCGATACCAATGTCAGACTTGGTTATCTTTCGTCATGCTTCCGCATATTCCTTCATCTTGTTCTTTGCCGACCAATCCTTTTGACGGAGTGTTTCATCCATTTCCTCAGCATGGACCTGGGGTAGCTTCATTTTCAACGGTACACCATTCAAAACCGTTGCTGGTGGTAATCCTGTCGAGGTATGCGGGGTTGCCCTGTAGTTTCTAAGAAACCGGTACAACTCTTGTTTTCAGGGCACGTTTTCTGTGCACATTTGCAGACTTTGCCTATGGTTCTCATGAACCTCTCGGCTACACCATTCGCCTCAGGCCAATATGGTGTTACTCTTTGGTGGAGAAAACCTAGGTTGACAGCAAACCTCTTAAGCTCTTCACTTTGGAACGGAGTTCCATTGTCTGTTTTCAGGTTGTCGGGAGTACGTCTTGACGAGAATATCTTCTCGAAGACTGGAATAACTGTCTGAGCCAACAGGGATCTTATAACTTCGACTTCAGGGAATCTGGAGTACTCGTCCATGACAACAAGGAGGTAGTCACCTGTAGGTAATGGTCCATAAAAATCTGCGGATAGATGAGACCATTTCCTTGACGGAAGATCAGACATGACCAATGGTTCCCTTGGCTTTGGATCATAAGCCGCTAGTAGTAAGGTAGACCATCTGGATCGGTATCCTGCGGCGTTTCGGAGTCATTTTTGAGCGATACTAGGGAGGTTTCGAAAGCCGCCCCCCTGAGTGAAGTGAGTAGTCACGTGACCGTATGTGTGAGCGTATGTAGCGCGCCCCCTGGCGGTGGAGTGAGCAGCCATGGAAGGCTTATCGTGTATATGAAGAACGAAAGACCGAAGAGGGAATTGTAATAACGAAAGATCAAAGAGGAAAGGTTTAAAAGGTGTTGAAAGGAACGAAAGATCAAAGAGTCATAACGAAAGATCAAAGAGAAGTATTGACAAAGTGATAGGTAAGTCTACCTATGTTGTATACTGAAAGATGTATGTGTATTTATAAACCGTATATAACGATATATTATTAAACTTTAAAATATGTATGTATGTATGTATGTATGTATGAATGAAAGAAGAATTAGTGCTAAGATAATAACCGACAACAGTTTGGAAGTTGAATAGTTTTAATAATTATTATTCATCATCATCATGGTTTAATGTCCCTTGTATTCAAAGAGGGAAGTAATTAATAAAATAATAGCATTCAATCATTAGTCGCTGCATTCCAGCACATTAGCGTTCGGCAGCATTGATCGCTGCATTCCATCCCTTGTATTCAAAGAGGGAATTAATTAATAAAATAATAATAGCGTTCAATCATTAGTCGCTGCATTCCAGTACATTAGCGTTCGGCCGCATTGATCGCCGCATCCCAATCTTCTTCGATAGCCTCCTCTGTGTCCGAAGAGGGAACAGGATCGGGATCAAATCGGCTCCGTGTCCGTAATAGTTCACGCATTACGTGGCAGAAGGTACACCAGTGGTTATCGCGGAGTTCCTCCTCCTCTCTGAAACATATATATATATATAAAACTTTGAAAATATTTATAATATATATATATAATGAATGCATGAAGTACAGGCGGGTGGAATAGCCAGTGATGTAACCGGGCAGGGACATATATATATATATATATATATATATATATATATATATATATATATATATATATATATATATATATAAAGTACAGTCGGGTGGAATAAGCCAGTGATGTAACCAGACACCGCGTAGGGAATCGACACACGATAAAAGGGCAAGCTAGATCAACGGACTATGATACAATACGTAATGGAGACGTCTGCTGACGCGATCGGTAACCAAACACCGCGTAGCTAGTCGAAACGACAAGAGGTCGATCGAGGTCAACACATTGAAGAGAACGAGAAACGTGGTATGAGAAAACATAAATAAAGTAGTAAAACAATCGTTGAACACTCACGTGCAATCGTCAACACTGGAGTCACTGGACACACTCCCTGTCATACTCCAGGTATCACCAGTATCGATGCCATCAGGAGAACTGAAAGGTAATAAGATAACCGTGAGTGACACATAACGAACGTAAGAGCATAAGGAATAATAGAGGTGAGACGTCACAGGTATTGTATGTGAAGAACACTGTGATTATGTATGATATGTATAGGATATCTATCGAATGAAACAAAGCAAAGAATATATATATATAATATATATATATATTTTTATAATAATAATAATAATAAAAGTACTTACACAAATTTGAGACCACGCCAGTCGTCACGCAGTTGCTGGAAAGGTATCGTCGACGATGCCATAGTCTGCATCCACGCGTCGCGAAGACGCCATTCAGCACGGAGTTGAGCCCAAGGTATCGACGACATAGCAATTGTGAATGAGATGATATGAAGAATGTAACAAACGAGCCGGTATATATATAGATAGAGCATATGTATGCAGACACACTATGAAGACAACTTGTAAGACACACTGTAGAATGGAAATATACCGGGGTATGAAAAGCACTGAAGACCCAGGGACGTATGACAACATCATCTAGGGATGTCACGTGGGTGAAGCCTGGTTATGTAGTTAACAACGCGGTTATGGAAAATTTCGACGTGGTAAAGTACAAACCGATACCAGTCATATGACGGAGGGACCAGCTGGTGATAAGCGCGTGATGTATCAGCTAGACAACAATGCATATGGAATGCGCCTTATCAGAACCCTAACAATACAGCCGGAAGAAAAGAACTATGTGAGTGGTCAGCGATGAAACATATGGCGGTCAAGAGCTTGGATATACAATTCAGGGGTGCTGGTCACCTCCTATCGAATTTCTATCCATGCGAGATACATATATGGGGCGAAGACTTTACTTGTACAGAAGCAGCATATCAGTTTAAAAAAGCTAGACATTTTCACGACGAGAACACAGCGAGAAAGATTCAGACCGCGCGCACTGGAATACAGGCGAAATACTGGAGTAAAAGCATTCGTTTGACACCCGATCGAACAGCTACATGGCTGTTACAACGTCGAGCCGTGATGTACGCTGTAGTAGCCGTCAAGTTTCGTGCCTCTAAACTACGCCAACGCTTGTTGGTCACAGGTGACGCACGACTTATTGAGAATGTACCCAGTGCAGAGGGGTATTGGGGTAAGAGCTCAAACCGTAACGAGGCAGGTAAGAATATACTCAGTGTGATACTTATGCAGGTGAGAGACTTCGTTAGACAGCGCTCTATACGGCTTACATAAGGCACCCATTAAAAAACAGACAGACAACCACGCGGTGACAGAGTACGGGAGAGTGAGAGATAAAGTCACGCGCACGATAAGATACGATCACCCAGGGACGCGTGCTGTCATCATCTAGGGGTATCACGCGGTCGATCCCTGGAGGGATTGAATTGTATATAAACCCAGGGTAAATCTAACAGGACAAACACTCTCTCTCCGTCTCGCTACCGTTCGAAGCTCTTCTCATATCGACTCCTGCACGACAAGATGGCGACGCCCAACGTTAACTCCGAGGAAATGCTCCTGTCAGAACTCGAACAAGTAAGTAACGGAACGTACGCGTTTGTTCGTCCACTGACACTAGTAACATGTTCTCTGTCCCCCGAATACGTATGTTATCCGGCATGTAAAGTATGTAATCGGAAAGTTCTTCTTGAAACGACGAAAGGAGGGCACCATAACGTCAATATATGTTCGGTGCACGGGCGTCAGAAGGGAACTGCCGTTTACAAGTATGCTATGGGTATGCTTTTCGCTGATCACAAGGGTAATGAAGTGTGGACAACAGGATTTGACCGGCTAGTCCAGGAGGTCGTGGGAGGAATGACAGCAACCGACTATATGTCACTTAAATCCGGCGACGAACGCTACCAGTCACTGAATGTCCTACGTGGCAAACAGGCTAGGGTGACAATTAGAAAAGCAAGAAAGGCAGGCTATCAAAATTACATAGTGATAGCACTGGAAATAATCCAGTCGTAAGAGGCGCCAACTGACAGTGACTCACTGTTAGGTGGCGCCGTCTGACGGAGTATAGAGAGGTCCTGTTCCTAACTGTTGTAAGAGGAGCCACCTGACAGTAACGAAAGAGTAGGTGACGCCCCCAGACGGGATATATAGAGAGAGAGAGCCTGTCCCTAGAGGTTGAATGATGTCTCTCTCTCTCTCTCTCTGGTTGTCCACCTATTTGACACTATGATGTAATTTCCTCTGACGTATATTGTAGACGCCTCCTTGGTCAACTCAGATTCCATCCGAGGCAGTTCTGACAACCCCCGAGCGTGGCCTGAAACGTCGACTGTCCTTCGATGAAGTCAATGTTGACGAGGCAAGTGTCATTCATGTGGGGTCATGTTCTTGGTCTAGTGATCAGGATGACGATGATGATATTGCTAACGATGGTGATTTTGATACTGATTGGTCTGACGACGATGAGGCTCGGAGACGTAGTGAATTACAGGGGGCAGTAGAGAGAGTTAATGCAATTCAGAAACGAGCGGACCACATGATAGATGACGACTTATTTATGGCCACTATAACCACTGCATGCATTCGCCAGGTAGCCGAAGGACTGTACCTTCGCTATGCGAACGTTCACGAAGACGTGTACAAAGTGGATCGCTCGCGTATATTTCATACCTATGATATGGTAGTATCCGATCTGGTGTGCGAATCGCGCGCACCGTGGTTTGCTCGTGATGTCGTATCACGGGTGAAAACGAGTCTCCGTAGTCGCGGTATAACCGTGACGGATGAGAAGGAAGACGAAGCACCGAAGGAGCCACAGCCCTGGTACCTACAAGACGACACGAGGGGGGAGGAGGCGGGAAGGCAGGTCTGGTGCTCCGAGATGTGCCTGGTAGCACGCGATGCTATCGTCCGGTTCGTAAGCAACGAACTGTGGCGCACTTTCGAAAGTGAGTCAAACGTCATCTACCTGGTGCGTAGCGATCTGATCCAAGACAATGTGAGATATGCAGTACACCATTACAGGTTTATGGTGGACACACCGAAGCTGGCACGTGACATCATAACACGTGTGCAAGCCGTCCTGCGTGCACGTGGTATACCTCTGTTGGACGAGGAAACACCCTGCTAATGTTGTTGTTATTGTGTTGTCAGGTCAGCGATGCTCCCTCTAGCGGACTAGATCTCATCCAAAGATCATATGATGAGAAGCCGCTAGAGTGGGCACCGAGAAAAAGACGCCGCCACCGCACCCCTATGCCACTGCGACAGGGTCTGCTCACGTACCTACACGAGCAGCGTCACGTGACGGGTCTAGAGATGACATGTGAGTGTACGACACCACCAACAACATCCAACGAATCACTGGACATGAGATGTAACGACGATGATGACTATGACGTCACCACATCCGTCACCGAGTACGAGGCACTGCGGACGGATTGCTCGACGCTCGATGTGGCTGCCAATGGTCATATCGTGTGGTCGGAAACGGATACATCGATGCAGTGGGCCTACTCGGCTCCGTTCAATAGTGTGAAGCACCATGAGCTAAACATAGAGAGTTTAGCCGGGGTGCTGTTCGCTACAAAGCGATGTAGCCTAGATACGGCCGTGCGCACGATCTGCGATGAACTTGCGCGTAACGTCAAGCGCAACGAACACGTCGCCTACATTACAGAGACACTCCAGAACCGCCTGCAGTGACGACAAGAGGAAATGCGCCCCTACGCTATAGCTGGGGTTATAGGCGCCGCTTGTCTGTCACTGTAGGCGCTTAGCTTTGCTTTCTTGTATGCTCACTTTTATTTTGTAATTCAATGAATAAAGATGTATGTATGTATGTAATCCAGGAATCCGATGTCTGTTGTTCTTGTCACCTTCATAGCTCGTCACGATCGATGAATACATACACACCCGCCTCCCCTCCGTCTATAGATCATATACACGCACACTCATACAAGCCACGGCTCCTATGACGTCACACTAGGATATATAGAAACGTACAAGGATCTCCTATCCTTCAGTTGTAGGTAGACGATGAAGCAGCACACGTGTCGTCACTGCGGTCTCGTGCTCGATACACACGCCGACATACAACGCCACATAGACCAAACGCATTCATCATCATCAACACACGTAGACGACGACGACGACGACGACGACGACCATGCTTACAGTAAACCACCAAAAAGTTGTGATACCTTACAAAAAAGCGATACACTACACCGCTGCGAGAGAAGTACACGTGAGTTCACGAGACGTGACAACCTGCTACGTCACAACAGGAAGGGTTGTGACACCTCACAAAAAAGCGATACACTGCACCGCTGCGAGAGATGTGCACGTGAGTTCACGAGACGTGACACCCTGGTACGTCATATCAAGACGGTATGCAGCCGACGTGCGGAAGCGAGCGACCCACCCCTACGCAAACGAGCGAGACGCACAGAGCGACCACGTGTGAGTACCGTCGGTGACGATGACGACCCGATACAACCACCGCCCCGACTCCCCTTCGCCGATACTCTATCGAGGGAACTACGAGACATCGTCCGAGATCACTGGATGACCATCCGAACCCACGTGGCTAGAGGACCCGTGCAATCCAGTTACAATTACAGAGTGTCGACACTGGACACGAGCGCCCTAGAACCGTCACTGAAGATCATGTTCCGCGAACAGACGCACGCCTTTAAGATTAATCTTAGTTATGGTTTTGTTCTAAGGAACAAGACCACGAACAGGTACAGGTATTTTCATTCGTCTTGTAACTGCTGCGGGCGTTACCTCGACGAACCGTGTCTGATCACAAACACTGCAGACTTTGATGCGTTTCTGGAACGTATCCGAGAAACAGACGTGCTGCAGTGGGTCATCAATCAGCGTCCGGACAGTCAATGGGTATGCGAGGTGGTCACGAATGTCACCTTCTTCGTCAATCACATCGTAGATCATCCGATAGGATGTGTGGATATCACACTACCGAGGTACATCAAACGAAACAAAGCCGTCATCGGACTGGAAAGAGACCCCGTCAACAATACAAAGTACACCGACAATCTGTGTCTCTTCCGGTGTCTGGCTCTGCACCGTGGATGCGACCGACACCACCTGGAACCCGCTGTGAAGCTACTCTACGCGAAGTACAACCGTGACGGAGTGGCAATGAAAGACTTTGACGGGGTGACAATGGACGATCTCTATCGCGTCGAGACCACATTTGAGACCAACGTGTGCGTCTACAAGCTCGTCGAACCGGAAGAAGAAGGCGGAAAGGCGACTGCCGAACTCGTACGCCGGTCCTTGTGTCACTATCCCGAAACGATGTACGTCAATCTTCACGAGACACACTGTTCCTACATACAAGACGTGAACATGTACTGTCACTCTTATCGATGTAGGAAGTGTGGCGACTCGCTATGGCGCTACGCACACAAACTAGAACGACACGAACCCGGGTGTACGGGAGGCGTGCGAAAGATCTATCCCGGTGGTGTCTACCGTCCGTCGCCGACAGTCTTCCAGTGCTTGGACGACGAAAACATTCACGTTACCGAGTGTTTGCGCTACTATCCATATCGCGCCACCTTCGACTTCGAGTCCTGGTTCGATACGTCACAGCTTCCGTCGGACAGTGCCAAAGTCCACTGGGTGGCTCGTCACATACCGTTGAGTGTGTCCCTGGCGAGTAACGTACCCGGATTCGAACAGGTACAATGTCTGATCACGGATGGTGACAGCAACAAGTTGGTATCCGACATGATGGGTATCCTTCAGACGATGAGCAAAGCAGCCTACGACGCCATCATAGACAGTTACGAGGGCACACTACACGAACTCGGGGAGGCTATCGCGACGTGGGACGAACAGGAGGCATCCGCCGCAGAAGGAGACGACAACGAGTCACGGCGAAATCCGACCAAACCCTACAAAATTCTCATGGGTCAATTGTACGGTTGGCTTCATCAGTTGCCCGTCATCGGCTTCAACTCGAGCAGGTACGATCTGAACGTCGTCAAACAGTTCCTGGTACCCTACTTCCTGTCCGAAAAGAAAGCAACAGAGGACGGGGAGGAGGGGACGTTTCACGTGATCAAACGCGGCAACACGTTTATGTGTCTATCGACGGACGACCTCAAATTCCTCGATATGACTCATTATATCGCCCCGGGATTCTCTTACGACAAGTACCTGAAAGCGTACGGTTGCGAGGTCACGAAAGGTCACTTCCCGTACGAATACATGGACAGCTTGGAGAGACTCGACGACACCGCTCTACCTCCCAAAGAGGCCTTCTTCAGTCGACTGAAGAACGAAGGTATATCCGACGACGAATACACGCGATGTCGGAAGGTGTGGCGAGACAACGACATGGAGACTCTGCGAGACTTTCTCGTCTGGTATAACAACAGGGACGTCGTGCCGTTCTTGGAGGCCATCGCCAAACAGTTCGACTTCTATCGACACCGCGGTCTCGACATGTTCAAACAAGGGATCAGTATACCTGGTTTGACCTTGTCCTATCTGTTCACCTACGTGCCGGAGAGGACGTTCTTTACGCTCTTCAACGAGACGAACAAGGACGTCCACCAGCTCGTCAGAGAGAACATCGTCGGAGGACCGTCACTCATCTTCACCAGACACCACGAGAAGGAGGTCACGAAGATACGTCGTAACGACTACGGTGATGCGGCTCGAACGTGTCAGTCCATCGTTGGCTATGATGCGAATGCATTGTATCTGTGGTCGATATCGCAAGAGATGCCAACGGGATGGTACACGCGACGACGGGAAGAGAAGGAGTTCCGACCCGAAGCGGCACAGCCCACAGGTCAGATGGCTGCCGAATGGCTGACGTGGGAGTCCGAAAGCACGGGACTCGCCATACGTCACCAGACCAACGGTCGAGAGAAGCGCATCGGTAAACTGTCGGTGGACGGTTGGTGCAGCGAAACGAAGACGGCCTATCAATTTCACGGGTGCTACTACCACGGTTGTCCGTGTACCGGTCGTGAGGTCAACGAGGTAAACGGGAAACCCATGACGCAACTGCTTTCCGAAACGCGAAAGAACACGGCCTATCTTCGACACTTTGTGAGTGTCGTCGAGTTGTGGGAATGCGAGTGGAAGTCGCGAGACGCGATCCGTGCGTGAAACAGTTTCTGGACGTTCGGCAACGCCGTCGACACGTGCGCTGGAAAATGACGACACAACAGATCCTGACAGGGGTGCGCAACGGTAGCGTGTTCGGTATGATTCAGTGTGACATACGTGTACCGGAGGTCCTGCGCGCGCACTTTGCCGAAATACAGCCCATCTTCAAGAACATTCACCTGACCCGCGACGACCTCGGACCGTTCATGCGTCGCTACGCCGAAGAACACGACATCATGGCGACTCCGCGTCGCATGCTCGTCGGGAGTTATCGTGGGGATAAGATCTTGCTCGCCACACCTCTCTTGCGATGGTACCTCGCGCACGGGCTCGAGGTGACGCACGTCTACCAGGTCATCGAGTACACACCGGTCGCCTGCTTCCGACGATTCGGCGAGGCGGTGTCCACCGCACGTCGCGAAGGAGACGCCCATCCCGACAAGGCCATGATCGCGGATACCAACAAACTTATGGGCAATTCTTCCTATGGGAAATTTATCACCAACGTCGATAAGCACCGCGAAGTCACCTACTGCACGGAGAAGAGCGCATCGTCCGCGATCAACAATCGTCGCTTCCGCCAACTCGACGTCGTCGCCGCTGATGCGTACGAGATCGAAATGCACAAGCGCACCGTCAAATACGCTCTGCCTACGCACGTGGGATTCTTCGTGTTGCAGTGGGCCAAACTGCGCATGTTGGAGTTCTACTACGACTTTATGATCAGGTACGTGGATCGTCCGCTGTTCGAGTACTGCGAAACCGATACGGACAGCGCCTATTTGGCTCTGGCCGGAGAGTCCGTCGACGACCTCGTGACCCCGGCACTACGTGACCACTACTATCGTCACCGCTCCGAATGGCTACCGTCCGAATGCTGCGACGATCATCGGAACGACTACATACGCTGTCGACTAGCCGGACGTCAGTGGAACGGCACCGAGACGTGTTGCAAGCCGCGCAAAGCGTACGACAAGAGAACACCGGGACTCTTCATGGTCGTATGGTCCGGCGACTGTTTCCTGGGACTGTGCAGCAAGACCTACTATTGTTCGGGTACGGTCGATAAATACACCACCAAAGGACTGAACAAACGACTCAACGCCATCGACAAGCAGGCGTTCCTGGACGTGATGGCCAGTCATCGCAGTGGAAGCGGAGTGAACCGTGGGTTCCGGGTCAATCACTCGTCCGTGCTGACGTACACCCAGGAACGCGCGGCGTTGACCTACTTCTATGCCAAGCGCGTGGTCAACGAGGACGGAATCACCACGGGTCCGGTGGACGTGTAACACCGAACCACTGCTGACACGATGAGGAAATGCGCCCCTACGTCAGTTGGGGTTATAGGCGCCTCTAGCTGTCACGCGGTTAGTAGGTGGAGACACACGAAAAACACTATTTAGACAGATGCCACGCAATCGATAGTCATAGCGCAGCATGTCACGGACGGGAACGGTCGTAGCTGTAGCACTAGTGGGAATACTCGGTCTGTACCTGTACGTCTTGTACGTCTTGTTCCGCGATCCCTTCCTTCGTTGGTGTGGCGGAGGTGTCGTCGTATCTAACAGCACAGCGGACAACGCAACATTGTCGAACGCCACCAGCGACTACTTGATGGACCCACGATGGAAACACCCCTTCACCTGTATCGTCGCGGGTCCGACGGGATGCGGTAAGAGCACGTTCGTGATGCGTCTGCTACGTCACGCCGCGACGATTATCGATCCGCCTCCAGAGAAGATCACGTGGTGTTACGGTGTATGGCAGAGTGCCTACGTCGACAACGACCTGGTACGCTTCGAGGAAGGCTTGCCGAGCGGTGCGTTCGATGCATCGACGCGTAACCTCGTGGTCATCGACGATCTTATGACGGAAACGGACGAACGGGTCACGACCTTGTTCACGAAAAAGAGTCATCACCAGAACACGTCCGTACTGTATCTCGTGCAGAACCTGTTTCCGAAGAACAAGGAGAGTCGCACGATCAGTCTGAACGCACACTACATGGTAGTCTTCAAGAATCCTCGCGACGCGTCACAGATCGGACACTTGGCGCGACAGATGTATCCGGGACGCCTGAAGTTTGTACAGGAAGCGTTCCGAGACGCCACGGCGCCCCCGTATGGTTATCTCCTCGTCGATCTGAAACAGGACACGCCCGACGACATGCGTCTGCGCACGGGCGTCCTTCCGGATGACGGTGTCCAGTACGTGTACCAACCCAAAGTATAAGACGTCCGCGCGCACGCCTCGTCCCTTCAGTCGCAGTATGATCGTGAAGACAACAGCATGTCCGAACTCGTGAAGAAACACCTCCTCTGCATACAGACGCTGAACAGGTACAAGAGCACGAAATTGAGACGAGCCATCATCAGAAACGCCGACGCCGATCTGTTGTGTGCACTAGCCGAGTGTGCCTACAACATATTGAAGAAGAACTTGCCCTTGACCGACGCGCAGAGACGCGCTCTGAGTGTGTACAAAACAAACCTGCGTGCTTTGGCAAAGAGAGACGCGCCGGCGGCGAGGAGACGTCGCATCTTGCTACGGGGTAACAACCAGGGCGGCGGGGGACAGACCGGTGGTTTCCTGTCGGCGCTGCTGGCACCTTTGGCCGGTGCGGTCTTTGTACCCTTGCTAAAAGAGGTGCTACTCAAGTAGACGACGACGATGGAACACGCACGGAAGATGGCTTTGGTAGATCCACGACTGTTGGACAGTCTACGCGCACCGGCACCGACGGATACCCTAGGACGCAAAGTACAGGTGCTCGACGACGAGATGAAAGTCATACTCGACAGACAAGATCTCGCCGACGGTGACAAGGTCGTCATGTATAATCAAGTGTTGCAACGCTACAACGCGTTGGCCGATCGACGCGTGCGCGAACCAGTGCGCGTGATGACGGTCAACAAGGACACGTCCCCGGTGGTCACAGCGGCGGCGGCGGCGGCGGCGGCGGCGGCGGCGGCGGCGGCGGCGGCGGCGGCGGACCCGACCCCGCCAGAGGCGGGGGCAACAGGTATGGAAGCGGCGGTGGCGGCAGGTATGGAAGCGGAAGTCGTTGACAGCGTTCCCAAGGCGCTGCGGACCAAAGCCAGACTACTGATGGAACGTCTGAAACGAGACGTCGCGTGGAATGCGCGCGGAGAGCTCATGCACAAAGGCGTAGCGGTACCCGGAAGTAACGTGGTGGACCTCGTGAACGATCTGTTGCGTCAGCGCAAGACCGTTGGCAGTCCAACGGGGTGGCAGGTGTTTGCACGTCAACTCGGCACCATGAATCTACCCATGGAGTTGGTGGGTAACGAGGTCAGGAGACTGGCCATTCAACAGGAACAAAGGAAGAGTGCCGTAGCGGCAGCGGGTACACGTTCGCTCACTAGAGCGCGTCGAACGCTGCAGTGGACACCCCTCGCGAGGAGGAGGCGACCTCGAATGAGCCCGTCCACTCTACCTACGCCACCGGCCTCGACTAGTAATGGATGGGAGGATCTCGAATAAAAGAGGTGCATCGTTTCGATTCACCGACATAATGTGCGATTCACAGGATAGTCTACGTCGTCTGTATACCGGTGTCGCTTACGCCGGACTTCCCATCGTGTGCGGTATTATCGTCGATTATATCATACGATCATGGTGCGACGACGGAAACAGCTGGAGGACGTCTACTTCGACCCCGCCAAGGTGGGACGTTACGGGGGAATCGCGTCTTTGCGACGAGACGTGCCACGCGTACCGAGAAAGATCGTCGAACAATGGCTATCGGAACAGAACGCCTATACCCTACACAAACCGGTCAGAGTTCGTTTCAAGCGACGACGCACGGTCGTCGGAGGACGGGATCAACAGTGGCAAGCCGATCTCGTCGACGTGGCCAGTCTGAAAAAAGAAAACGACGGTACAACGTTCCTGCTCACGGTGATCGACGTCTTCTCGAAAGTCGCCCGATGCGTTCCGCTGAAGAACAAGTCGGCGACGTCTGTGTCGAAGGCGCTGAACGGACTCTTCACCGACGTACAGCCGTTGTTTTTGCAGACTGATAGAGGTCTGGAATTCTATAACCGTAGCGTTCGGGGTGTATTGGACAGGTACGGCATCCAACACTTCTCCACCTGTAACGAGGAGACCAAGGCGAGCATCGTGGAACGCTTCAATCGCACGCTAATGACGCGGCTGTGGCGATACCTGACACACAAAGAATCGTGGCGATACATCGATATCCTTCCGGATCTGGTGCGCACGTACAACGACACGCTCCATCGCAGTATCGGGATGCCTCCGTCACAGGTGGATGCGACTAATCAGGAAGAGGTGTGGCAGCGCCTGTACGGCGGTCATCACGGTAAGGGCGTACCCAAGTACCACGTGGGGGATCGCGTGCGTAGCAGCAAGGTCAAGAGACGATTCGACAAAGGCTACACGGTGAATTGGACAGAGGAACTATTCACGATACGCGAGGTGCATCCGTCCGATCCGCCCGTCTATCGTCTAACGGACGATGTCGGAGAGATACTGGACGGTACCTTCTACGAGCCGGAGTTGCAGAAGGTGACGGTTCCGGCCGATAAACTGTACCGCGTGGAATCAATAGTACAGCGCCGCAAGATAGGCAGGCAACGGGAGGTGTTGGTGAAATGGTTCGGATACCCTTCGAAATTCAACAGCTGGGTCGATGCCAAGGCCCTCGTCGGCTATAAAGTCTAGTCACGCGCCCGTCGCGATGTCAGTCGTCCACGCATGGCAGACGAGACGACATCACGGATCACCGTTAGTGACGAAGAAGAAGAAGAAGACGACGTCGACGCCACTCCGCCACCACCAATAAAGAAAGCGAGGACTCCGTGGCATATATTTGGTACAGCGTGTCCCAAAGAGGAGATAGTCTTTCTGTGTCAAGTCGTCGTCTTGTACATGGTCATCTTGGTCAGCATCTACAACCTGACGTTCGGCCACCACGTCAATCCGACTCTTTGGACGGCCCTGTTGAGTAGTTCGTTGGGTTACCTGCTACCCAGTCCGACGTTGAAACAACATGGCGACGAGTGATTTCTATCTCACGTTGCCCAGCAATGCTTCCATGGACACGAACCCCGACAACACGCTGACCCACTACACCACGACGCTACCGAAACGTATCCTACTACGGGGACAATGGGAGTGCGGACTGGTGGAGGTACAGTACCCACACAGTTGGTACAACATCGTAGACGACGACGACGCGGGGTTCGCTGTGTCACTACCGATAGATGAATATCGGGACCCGCGGTCCCTGCACACGGAGATTATCCGAATCGGAACCGGACACTATAAAGATCCGTGGTCACTGATCCTCGTCGTTAACGCTGCTCTGCGTCGCGTGGTGGGAGGGGGACGAGTGAAACTGAGCTACAGCATCATCACGCGTAAGGTATCGGTGCACATTGCACCGAATACCGTCTTCCGCGCCGCTATGCTGACCACCGTTCTCGGCTTTCGCACCGCTACGCTGGCGGCTCTCCCGAAGGACCCTGCGGCACCCGAGTTCAAGGTACGTATCGTGGAAGGTGACACCGTGGTCACCATGGAACGAGAATCGCTCTACATCTACACGGATGTCGTGGAACCGCGAGTTGTCGGTGACAGTCTCGTACCGCTGCTGCGCATCGTTTCGATGAGCGGTCGCCATGGCGACGTCGTGTCGAAGACCTTCGACAAGACTCACTACGTACCCGTGCTCTGTAAAGAGTTTGGTACGATCGAGATAGATATAAGAGACGACACGGGACAACGCGTGCCATTCGAGGTCGGCAAGGTGACAGTGACACTTCATTTCCAACGGCAATTGACGGCACTGTTCTAGAGAGAGATGAATTACAACGATTACTACGCTCGTCAAGCGGGTGGTGCGCTTCCTTATTTCGCGGGTGCCCGATACCAACGAGGACACGGACTGGGAAGTCTATTCGGAGGTCTACTGCGTAGCGTCATGCCACTCATCAAGAGAGGCGCCGTGGCGTTGGGAAAGAGAGCTCTGTCGACCGGCGCACGTATAGCCGACGACGTCCTGGCGGGGTAGAACATCAGAACGGCCGCCAAACGTCGCGCCACCGCTGCAGGTAGAGAAATGATAAGCGACCTCTTGACCCCTGGCGTGCATAAGCGTATAAGACGCACACCCGCCGCGAAACGAGTCAGTACAGCCGCGAGACGTCGAAGGAAGCAGCAGAGACCGAAGGCACGTCGTGAACCGGATATATTCGACAATGGCGTTCGTTCATAAACTATCATGCGAGGGACTCAAGAGCGAACTCGATGTCTTCGCCGTGCCTCCGACTCAGACCAGCGTCATCGACAGTCGCACGTTCCACTACCAACCGATGTCCTCGCTCGACTCGGGTGGTCCGATCGAATTCGTCGTACCTGGTTCGGGAGACGATTACCAGGATCTCGCTAGCACGACGCTACACATTCAGGCGAAGGTGACCCGTGCCGACGGAACCGATCTCGACGCCGCCGATCCCGTCGCTCCCGTGAATAACTGGCTCCATTCACTGTTCAGTCAGGTCGACGTCTACCTGAACGGAACGCTCGTGACTTCCTCGACCAACACGTACCCGTACCGCGCCTACATAGAGACGCTGCTCAGTTACGGCAACGATGCCAAGGAGACGCACCTGACGAGTCAGATGTGGCACAAGGACACGGCTGATCGCATGGACGCCGTCGTCATTGACGGAGCCGATGCGGCAGCCAACGCGGGGTTCGTCGCCAGACGCAACATGATCGCCCAGAGTCGCGTGGTCGACATGACGGGTCGTCTCCACGTCGATCTCTTCCATCAGGATAAACTCCTCATCAACGGTGTCGAGGCCAAGATACGTCTGGTGCGCAGCAAGGATGCGTTCGCACTCATAGCCGGCGGAGGTAACCCCGGCTACAAGATACAGATCGTCAACGCTACACTGTTCGTCAGGAAAGTCACCCTGAACCCAAGCGTGCAGATGGCGCACATCAAAGCCCTCGAAAAGGCCACCGCCAAGTATCCGCTGCGACCCGTCGAATGCAAGGTCTACTCCATTCCCACAGGTACCCGCTCACACACGCACGAGAACCTCTTTCTTGGTGTTCTTCCGAAACGTCTCGTGCTGTGCTGCATCGATAACGACGCCTACAACGGACGCTACGACAGAAATCCCTTTCATGCTAAAACAACAACATCAACTTCTTCGCCGTATACGTCGACGGACGACAGATACCCGCCAAACCTTTAAGGCCCGACTTCGACAACGACCTCTTTGTCAGGTGCTACCATAACCTGTTCACCTCGACGGGTAAGACGTGGCAGGACGAAGGCAACGGCTTGACTCGCTACGACTTCCGACACGGCTACACCTTCTTCGCCGTGGACCTCACCCCCGATGCGTGCGACGACTGCTGCTTCCATCTGGTACATAAGGGCAACGTGCGCATCGAGATTCATTTCCACGACGCGCTGACAACCACTGTGAACGTCGTCGCCTACGCCGAATTCGAGAAGGTGCTGGAGATCGACAGGAGTCGTAACGTCATCTACGACAACTGATGGAAACCATACAGCTCGTCCGCCTACTCACCCGCGATACGCACGCCCGTGTCGTCATGCGCGGAATCGTACCCAAAGACGTACTCCTCGAACTCCGGATAGACGCTTACCCCGTCGCCTTCGTGTGCAACACACACGACGCGGGTAAACCCGGTGAACATTGGATAGCGATCTACGTAAACGCCAACGGTTGCGGCGAATACTTCTGCTCGTACGGCCTGCCGCCGCAGCACGTCGAGTTTTGTCGCTTCTTGAATAAACATTGTGTAACGTGGACTCATAATTCTAAGAGACTGCAGAGCCCCGTGTCTAACGTTTGTGGACAATACTGTGTTGCTTATCTCATGTTTCGATGTCGTGGAGTTGTCATGAAGGATTTCGTAAAAGGTTTCAGCACTGATCTGATAGCAAACGATTGCCGCGTATTCGATTGGCTTAAACAACTGCGATAACCGTGTTTCATTAACGAACAGATATCATCATCATCATTATACGATTCGAGTCTATGATGCGATGGTCACACATCCGTAAGCTCACGACCTCTAGCGCGGTGTTCGCTCACCCGTAAGTCGTACCATCATCATCATCCCACGAGCCACTGGCGTAGTCGTATTGACCCCTAAGCTCACGACCTCTGTCGTGGTGTTCACTCACCCACAAGTCTTGATATTCGTGCGCTTCGCTTAATAAAACACGGTTTCATGTTATACGCTTGTATCTTTCATCAATAAAATACGTGTGCACTCGTATACTCTTGTGTTTCGTTAGTTCTTTCATACACGTACATTCATACACACGGTTTATAAATACACATACATACATAATCACACCCTCTCTACGCTTCCCGTCAGGGGGCGTCATCTCTGACGTACCCGCCAGGTGGCGCCTCTCGTTACACATACGGTCACGTGACTACTCACTTCACTCAGGGGGGCGGCTTTCGAAACCTCCCTAGTATCGCTCAAAAATGACTCCGAAACGCCGCAGGATACCGATCCAGATGGTCTACCTTACTACTGCCGCTTTGCACGCCTTGGTCTTGTTTATCCCTTGATGCCCTCCGTGGGCCAGATGGGTTACCCTGTGCTGTAGACTCGCTGGAACTGCAATACGGGTTCCTCTCAACACTAATCCATCTCGTGTTACAGTGAGTTCATTTCCAACTCTGCTGTACGATTGCATCGCTTCAAAGTCCACACCTGGATCTTGTCCATACTTTGTTTCAAGCATGTACCATTTTCCAGTTAACAGAAAATCTTTCACAGCACTCTTTCGTTGCTTCTAAGACTTCTGTACTACTAATTGCTTTTGGGATACTTTCCTCTGTGACGAAGTTCACATACTCTTCTGCCACAAGTTCTTCTCGAGAACTTCTGTCTGATACTTGCGGATGGCGAGATAAGTAATCCGACGGATTATCTTTACCCTGACGGTACTCGATAACTGGCTGGTATGGCAGCAGCCTCATAGCCCATCTTTCTAGTCTCAGGGGCAGCTTGGCGCCGGGATTTCCATACAACGTTACGAACGGCTTGTGGTCAGTTACCACTTTCACTGACGACCCGTAGACATACACATGACAGTATTCGCAGGCCCAGACAACTGCCAGCGCTTCTCTTTCCAGTTGACTCTTGTACCGCTGCTCAACTGGTGTTAGGACTCTGCTCCCGTATGCAACTACTTGGGGCTTCTTGTCTTGGTATTGTACTAGCATCGCACCTAGCCCTACAGGGGATGCATCTACAATGATTTCTGTCTCCTTCTTCATGTCGAAGTAGGCAACGATTGGATACGTACCAAGGACACCCTTCAGCATCTCAAACGAGGACTGTTGTTCAAGCTCCAACTTGAACTCTTGTTTCTTGCATGTGAGCTTCCGCAGTGGTGCTGTTACTGTCGAGTAATTGGGAATAAACCTTGCGAGGTAGTTTGTCATTCCCAACAAACTGCACTTCTCCCACATTCTACTTTCTTCGGATCTGGTTCGATTCCGTTCTTTGAGAACATCATACCGTAGAATTCCATCTTTGGCTTTCGAAACTCACACTTGGCAAGATTTGCTGTGAGTCCATTCTCATCGAGCCTCTTCAGCACCTGATCCAAACTCTTGTCATGTTCGGCATACGCTTCCTCGTCGGTTTTGCCCTTACCGAACACAAATATGTCGTCGGACATATTGAAAGAACCGTCAATTCCTTCAATGACATTTTCAACAACATTCTGAAACACTTCGCTCGCACTCGAAATACCAAAATTAAGGCGTTTGTATCGCCACAAACCATCATGAGTGGAGAATGTGGTGATATAGCGAGACTCCTCTGCAAGCATCAACTGATGATAGCCTGATCTTAGATCAATCTTGCTGAACACACGCGCATTGTTAAGTTTTTGAACAATGTCATCAACTGTAGGCGACGGGTGTCGCTCTCTCATGATTGCTTTGTTCGCCTGTCACATATCGACACAGATACGAACCTCACCGGGCCTTTTGGGTTTCGGTACCACCACTATTGGGGACACCCAGGGAGTTGGACCCTCTACCCTTTCGATCACATCATTCCTTTTCAACTCAAACAGTTCGTTTGTAACCTTTTGACGTTTATGAAAAGGGATTCTTCTGTGGCGCTGAGCAACAGGGGGATAGCTTCATTGATGTGAAGCTTTACCTCAAAGTTCTTTAACCTACCAATACCCTCAAATACCTTCGGGTATTTCTTCACTTCTGGGCACTCAGTATTTCCGACATTATGCACCACATGATCTGCAACCTGAATGAGTCCGAGTTTTTGACTCACATTTACACTGAGCAAACATCCACAGTTTCCTTTCACTACATAGAAAACATCACTAGCAGTTTTCTTACCACACACAATAGTACTATGAAACTTTCCAATGGTTACTATACGTGTACCACCATATGCATTCAGTTTGTCATGACATGTTTCAAGACGAACACTCTTGAATTTGTTCTGAAACGTACTCTCATCAATTAGACTACACGATGCACCACTATCAGCTGTCATCATTACTGAACACTTTTCAAACTCGATTTTGAACTTCTGCGGTTTTGCTACAAAAAACACCATGTATACTACTTTCACAAAAATCACCCTCAGTGTTTGCGGAAACATCATTTATACTATTTTCATAACCATCACTCTCCGTGCTTTCATCAGTTACAGTCCCTACTGTAAATACGTAATCTTCTACCTTATCACTAACTGCACGAACTGATTTCTTCACAAACTGTTTGTTTGTGGTATTTGTTTGACCTTTCTTAGGAAAAAAATTAGCAAAATGGTTTCGTCCATAACACACAAAACACCTTTCCCACAGTATCTACATTTCATTACACCCTGTTGTGGTTTTCTACGTTTCGACTGTCCGAACTTGCGACCGATTGTCTTGGCATCTTGTTGGATGCCTGTCAAGTCTTTTTCAATGTCCAAACTTTGGGCTTGCGTTAGCTCGTTATTTCGACCCGCTTCGATTATGTCGCCTAGCGTCAACGCATCGTTTGTCAGTCCTTGTTTACGCAGTTTTGAGTCTGTGGTTGTCTGTATCACGTGTGATTTAATTTCACCGTTAATGTCGTTGAACTCGCAACTGGCCGCTGCCTGGCGGAGACGGGTATGGTAAGCGTCAATTTTTCCGCCACTCTCTTGACGCATGCGTCTAAACACGGCACGTTCATACTCACGATTAACCTTCGGCTTGAAGTATGTTGTTTGCGCTGTTTTGGCTTGTTCATAAGTTATCCCTCTGTTCGGCAGGTTGACAAAAATATCGAATATTGTACTGCCAACTGCATGCAACAACAGTGCTCTCTTCTGTCCTTCGTTATTTACTGCGATGGCGGACAGATAGTTCTCGAATCTGAGTAACCACTTATCCCATTTTGGACCTAACGAGGCGTCACTATCGGAAAGTTCGTTTTCAAAAGGCTGTATGCACGGCACATTTAATGACGTTGCCATGACTGCATCCTGCACAAATCTACTCCATGCAGATACAGTCTACTGAATCACGACTGCTGGCTTGTTTACTAGTTTTTACATAGTAAACAACCGTCTTGATACGAATGTCACATGTTCGCAGTATCCGTGGTTCCCGCTAATTTTTGCACACGGCACTGTCTGTGGTATGGTTCTCGTGGCTGACAACACGGCCAACGGATTAAAATTGAACAACACGTTCATAACGGACTTAACACTAACCGTTTCTTCATATGCGCATTTTACACACGTCTCTGTGCTCTGTGGTAGACGACACTACTCACACCCTTGTCTTTTGGTTCTGTTTCGCGCATCTCTCGTCGCCAAATATAAAATAGTGACACGTACATCATGGCTTCGGTGAGAGAACTAACTTCTTTATTCTCGTAACTACAGGAGAGTTCCAACATGTTTAAATCACTATAAACTATACGACAGGTGGCAGCATCAGACGGTGTTATGTTCATTACACATGGGTGCATAGTCGCCCCCATCCACTGAGGCAATGGCGGAACTACTTCATGTAATCGGGAATGGCATCTGATGATATCAATAAATATGATTACAGAATTAATATATTTGTGTCTGAGTTTGGTTCGTTTCAAATTGTTGTAAAAAATATATATAAATAGTTTCATCAATATCGAAGTGCATTTGATCAGTCTCGTGTCAATGCAAACGTTGCATTGATACATCACTTACCTAACTGTGATCATACCAACGAAAGTGACACGTTCATTTTTTTACAACATATCAGGATGTATACACAACTGGGAGTACTTCACTGACAATCAACGGATAAGCTTATAAATTCTAACTTGAAGAACAACTCCACACTAGCTGTCAATACCCAGTCTACGGAAAAAGTAGGATTTTGTCTAAAACACTAAATATTCCTTTTTACCTTATATGGTTGACTGAGACATAGTTCTCTGACCATGATGACACGAATGGTGATAACATTGATGGGTGTTCTCTAGTTACGTATCCCAGACAAGAAGGGAAAGGAGGCGGTGTAGGAATTTACATTTCCAACAAACACCAATATAAAATTAGGTAATACTTAATGAAGGGGCATGAGAGTCATTATGAATAAATTTTCATTGAGAATGAATCAAACAACAACACTTTTATAAAAGGTTCTGTTGATAAACCTCCAAGTACAAATACAGATCGCTTCAATGGTGAACTCCTCAGGGTACTAAACACAATAGTTCGGGAAAAGAAAAACTGCTGAATTAATTAAACTTAATTAATACAAACTCACGCCAAGTTAATGATTTCATCAACAAAATGTATGCAAATGGATTGTATCCAACAATTAGTAAACCAACTATAATTGCTAAGGACTCGGCCACAATAATAGATAACATATTCACCTACATAGCTCAACACAAAACACCGTCTCGCATTTTATAGTCTGACTTATCTGACCACCTCCTAGGATTCAACATTTATCACATTTGTAATCTCCGATTTAAACCAGGATACAAAACACTGTACAGTCGAATTCAAAGTGAAAAAACTTGGAAAATTAAAAACAAAATTAAATCGTTTCAACTGGGATGATGTATACAACGAATCTAGCCCAGCTGCCTCATACAATGCATTCATAAACATACTTAATACATTACTTGATGAATGTCTCCCTATTAAAAAGTTAGAGACAATCCCAGTTCCGAATGGTTGCCCAAGGGTATGTTAATATCAAGTACACACAATTTTACATTATACAGCCTGTATTCACGTCAGTCAATAAAAAGTACAATATCCCATCTCAAGCAATACAAATTAACGGATCGACCAAGTTAAATTAACTAAATTTCTTGGCGTGTATATAGATGAACACTTACATTGGTCTATGCACTTGAATACACTGGCAACTAAATTTGCACGAAATATTGGCATACTCTGCAAACTAAAATATTTCCTCCCCACATACGTCTCTAACAACGATTTGCTGTTCTTTAGTATTACTGCATCTACAATACTGTACGCTACTATGGGCTACTACTAGTATTACTGCATCTACAATAATGTACGCTACTATGGGCTACTACAAGTATTACTGCATCTACAATACTGTACGCTACTATGGGCTAATACTAGTATTACTGCATCTACAATAATGTACGCTACTATGGGCTACTACTAGTATTACTGCATCTACAATACTGTACGATACTATGGGCTAATACTAGTATTACTGCATCTACAATACTGTACGCTACTATGGGCTAATACACACTCTACAAAACTAAACAAAGTAATAAAAGAACAACAGAAAGCCATTAGGACCATCAACAACTACGATTACCTTGCTCACACTGAACCGCTATTTAAACAGAACAATTGACTAAACATTGAAAGTATTTACAGAATGCAACCAGAGCTGATTATGTACAAGCATATATTCTTCAAACACTTCCAACCAGCATTGCAACTCTATTTCGAAGAAATAGGGAAATCCACAACTACAACACTACGAGCAACACTATGCTTACTTTGTTCATGAAGCACGAACAAACACACGGAAATTTACAATTAAATACTCTGGACCTTCGTTCTGGAATACCATACCAGAACACATACAAAATACTGCACCTGAAACTATTCAAATACAAGTTAAAACACTACCTGCTCTCGACACAATGCAACGTGTCATATAGAGCCCCACTTTGATTTGAATCGAACTTATTGATGTAGGTACATATTCTTCAGTTCAGCATATCTCTGCGAGACGTAGCTGCCCAGATGATCCCACGATGCGCTGCTCTGTCTGCCGTTTGTCTCCCTGCTCTCACGATGTCGTCTTCCAACCAGTCGCTGATGTCCTGCTCCCATCTTCTCCTTGGTCTTCCCCTTCCTCTCTTTCCCTCCACGTTGCCTTCTAGGACTGTTTTCTCTAAGGAATTATGTCTTTTGATGTGGCCAAAATAACTCAGTTTTAGTCCTTTTATTCTATTCTGTTCTTTGTCTAATTTTTTTAAGGATCTCCGCATTGGTTGTTCTTGTTATCCATGGCACTCTTAGGACTTTTCTGTAACATTTCATCTCAAACGCTTGTATTCTTCTCATGTCTTCTTTGTTCAGTGTCCACGTTTCGCTCCCGTATAGAGCTGTTGAGAAAACGCAGGTTTTTATAAGAAAATAAAACAATATATATATATCATTACCTTATACATTACATGAAATTGCAGTAATGGAATTATATATATATTTGACGTTATTGTAAATATAACACTCTATATATATAATGCCACTGGGTGAACACAGGATTTTTTTACTTTTTGGGTCATTGCCGGTTGCAACATCGCGAATGCAGTTTATAACCGCGGTTCGCAACAAACGGTGCAGATAATGTACAAAAACGTGCCCAAAAAGGGACCTTGAAAAAGGTGATCAAGAGGGCTAAAATACAATTATCTGAATACCAGGACACTATTTTTCGAGCATATTTAATTAAAACTTGGAAAAAAAGGTTCATTTAAGTTTTTCTGACACCTGCTATTTGTTGTCACCTATAGTTGTTTGTGGATTTTTGAGTCCAAATAATTATGACAATAAATTTACTTACTAAAGATTTTTGTACGTAACCATTAATATTTTTAGGGAGATGAGATGGTTGTACTTTTGTGTAGCCTGTAATGCCACGCATACGTAATGATCGACGGGACGCCTAGATCGAGGTCCACTTTCAGTTCGCTGTCGTATCGTGTCCGTGATTTCAGTTCGTCTTTTGCATAACTTGTTGAAGCTATATTCACTAGGCGTCGCCACTGCATTTTACAGGCTGAGTGGCTGACTTGTTTGTATCAAGCCCTTTTATTGTTTTCGCGTGGTTGGTTAGATGTTGGCAACGGAGTTATCACAGCAAACAATGTTTTATACACTGTAGTTATTGTAGTCGCATTATAATTCGTTCGACAGTTTGCTATTACAATTTTTGATCGTTGAAAACTCACATTACTAGGCTAGGGGTACAGGTAAAAAAATGCGACAGACCCAAAACGGCGATAAACCAAAACGGCGACACACTAATTTACTAAAACGACGACAACAGAAACGGCACCAGATCCAAAACGGCGACAGACAGATACAAAACGGCGACACCAAAACTAAACGGAAAAAATGTACTTTGTTATGTATGAATATACTAATATACCAGCAAAATAAACATGATTATTATTGTATCACTTACTGTACCCGTGTATCACCTGCCCACGGTGTGAAGCGTTGCACAGCAGTAGATCGTCACGTCGATCTCGCACGGTTATACTATAGGTTTTGACCTATAAAGTTGGATTTTAATAAAAGCCTGTTTCATATGTGAAAACAATCAAAATATATAGTTACTGCATATTGTGTGGTAAGAATGCGAAGAGTAGATGTAGAGAACGGCATAGGCCCAATATATATAATATAGTAATCGGTACTCTTGCATTGTTTCGATCGTTGTCGAGCAGATCCTTTCAGTAATCGGCTTGGTGCTCTTGCATTGTTTCGTTGAGCAAATCCTTTCATCTTATTTATCTTTAATTTGTTTCGGTTGAGAAAATGTGGAAGCTATAATAATCGGAATAATGCAGAGCAACAACTGGCATACTCGCGCAGTTGTTTGAGTACGTGTAGACAGCACGGGTCGACAGCGTGTTAAAGCTACGGTGGTGGGTGTTTGGAAGGGCGATCAGAAGCTGGCATCGACGCGACGCCTGAACGAGAGGGCGAAGAACGGCTAGTTGGACTTATACTTGCTTACCGCCTTGCTTCACGAAGCACGGCCCCTGCCGATTCACGCACATCTGGTTTCAGAGCGGAAGCTCAAGCGCCTCCAGCGGGTATCGTACGCAAAATACCACGCACGGTTATTCAAGCACTGGCGCGAGTACGAGGCCGGCGAGCGCACCACAGACCAGCTATTGGCAGCATGTTCCAAGGTGCATGGACCAGTTTAGAAGCGGACCTTCTCAATAGACGCTGTGTAACTGTATAACAGCGAAATTGCTCTTTGCCACAATGTATGTTTGCCATACGCACGTATATAATAATAATATATACGCACGAATTTATTTTCCTAAGTTTGACCTCATTTTGTGTTCTACAATGTCTTTATGACCAATTTTTTGGCTTTAATTAATACTTCTTTTTTTTGCTTTAAGACTTCTTTTTTTCTTTGTACACTGTTATGAACATTATGTTATGGATTGGTTCGATATGTTCTTTATTAAATACGTGTCTAAACTGAGCAATGTCACACATGGTTACTTTTTTTATTTCTACTTATTTCTTTTATAACTCATTAGATACCAGAATTTTCCAGAAACATATTCCAGGATTTTGGGCAAATTCTGAACGTATTTACCACCTTATGTCTGTAGAAAAAACAATACAACAGTGAAATTACAAGTTTTGAATAGTAATACTTTTCCCGTTTAACAAGATTTAACAAGATTGCCAACCAGAAAATTACTCTGGATGGCAGTTGGACAAGGAAGCCTTTTGGCTTATCGAGAGTCCAATACTTTTTATCTACATGTATCCCGCCTTTTTAAGGTGTGTGTCGATTTTATTTTTAAACATTCACGCTACTAGCACCAACACAATCAGGAGATAATCTGTTCCATTCATTTACAGTCCTTTGTGAGAATGAGAACTTTCTTATATCTAATCTACACTGCTCCTTTACTAATGTAGCTTCATGTCCTCTGGTCCTTCTATCTTTCTTAACTGAGAAAAAAATGTTTCTATCAATATTTTCATAACCATTCAATATTTTAAACACTTCTATGTGATCTCCTCCTTAAACCACATTCTTTTAAGCGTATTTCGTAACTAAGATCCCTCAGATTTGGTATCATTTTAGTCGCTCTCCTCTGTACTCTTTCTAGCATATCTATGTCCTTCTTGCGATATGGCCTCCATGCTTGTATACAATATTCTAAATGAGGCCTAACTATTGTTTTGTACAGCGGTATTATTAGCTCTTTTTCCTTATACGTTATGTTTCGCCTAATTAATCCAAGGATTTGATTTCCCTTTGAAGCTGCAATTCCGCACTGCTCTGAAACCTTCATATCAGCACTAATGGTTAACCCTAAGTCCTTTTCTTTTACAGTAGTACTTAGAACAGTACCCCCCATTTTATATTTTACCTCTTCATTCCCATGACCTGTGTGGAGGCATTTACATTTCCCAAAATTGAACAGCATTTGCCACTTTTCAGACCATTTGATCAACCTATCAAGATCATCTTGTAAATGCTGTCTGTCTCATCACTTTTAATCCTTCTAAACACTTTTGTATCATCCGTTTACCTACACATATAAAATGCGATTTGGTAATACACTTGTAGCGTTTTTGGTTGAGCGGTCGGCCCAATATATTCTAAATGTCAGAACGACAGGTTCAGACGGCGGCGGCTTATACAGCAACAGAACTATACCCAGTTGTAAATGTCAGAACGATAGGTTCCGACAGTGGCAGCTTATTCAGCAACCGAATTATACCCAATATGTTGGCTAAATGTCGGTTGTCACCGTTTTGAACTGTATCCGAACCATCCGTTTTCACAACCGGTGAACCATGATACGTTTGGAGTTCGTATGTGGGCTCAATTTTAGTTTAATGTTATTTTAATTGAATCACTCCATACACAACGTGGGCCGAATCAACCGTCCTCAGGCTCAGATTGAAGTGGGCCGAATCATCCGGGATCTTGCGTGTTTGCTTGTATATTCAATGTTTTGAACAAAGGTTATAAATTAATCAGTACTCCAAGGGAGGCACACACTGATCATGACACCCGACTCCACTATACCTTACTTATTATTGACAAGTATAACATACGCTAAATCATGTTTTCACAAACAAATCTCATTTTAATAATTCTTTATTTTTACACAAATATTTGATGTACAAAGTGAACTAACAAATACAGATGGTCTTGTTCACCCGACAAAACATGGTCACATGCATTTCATACAAAGCACCCAAAATTACACGCACACACACATACAATCAAACCAAACAATCTTCTCCGTTAACTAAAGTTGTGCATTTCTATTCTAAATGACGTGTTACAATTTTATTGTATCCAGAGAATGCTTATAATGTGACCAAACTTGTTGCTTCTTCATTTCTTCACACACAGCCACGGTAATAAAAGCAATGACTCGGTAGCATACAATTCTGTTACAGAATTTTGACATCGTAGCTTTTCAGCAGTCGCATAACAAAACAATTATTTTGCAATTCTCTAAACTCAATTTATCCTGCCATGGGAAGTTCTGTAGGTAAGAGGAATGTCCAATGTCCTGTAGGACTGTCTATTTGTGGCCAGTAACAAAAAGGGCCGATGAGATGAAACTGGACGAGACGAGCTTCAATGAATTGGTGCGGTGAATAATGTTTAGCTGACACTTCATAGCTCGTCCTTGTCTTTCTTATCGTCATCATCCATATCAATGTCAGTCAGATCAATATCCTCCATCTCGGGCATCTGCAAAGAGAGAAACAAAAGTCAAGACTGCTGCTCACGCCACAATGTCTACACATGAAGGCTTTCACAACAAAATAGATTTCTTAAATTTCACCCGAACAGGAACAACACTTTTGTTTAATCACCTGTTGAGCTAGTATAATATTTAATTTGTAACAAAATGTGGCATATCCTTGTTAAATAATGTGACAAGTGTCTTTTTTAAACAAGATAAACACCATCTTTAAACCCAGATGCGATATACCCATTTCAGCAAAACTGCCCCTTTTCTTGCTACGAGTAATGATGACGCTTACTGTATGGATATATTGTTTTGATTAAAAAATAATTTTACATCATATAATTCACATTTTGTATAGCAATATCTGCAAACAACATTTCAGCCTTTGTTACTAGTTTCCATTTAAACTCTGAGAATAAAACACAAAAGTGAGTTTATCCTTAAAACAATATAATGGACGTATATCATGGTTTTGCCCTGAAATCCTTCACATCTCCATGACCATTATAAGGAGTTTTCTTCATCATAAAAACAAGTTAAATATACTTTGTTTCAACGTAATTATTGTGTTGCTACAGTGCAACTCCTGTCGGCAGTTAAAGTCGCCAGTTAGCACTTCAAAGAAATCTTGTTTAGCAACATCCAATAAGTTACATTGTATTAAGTACAGCTGTCAAAGTGCCAGACATGCTCAAGTGTTTTCGTCTGTAGAGCATCACCGTTAGAAAGACAGGGCCCAGTGAATAGCCAATAATCATCCAACGAGCTTCTAAAATTACAACACACAGCAGGAAACATTATAATTATTACTAACAATCAATGACAAAGTTAAATTGTTGTATTCAAATAAAACCTTTGAATAAAAATATGATAGTTTTATATTGCAATTACAACAATTATAGTACTAATTTTATATTCTTCTAAGACATTTTATAATTATATTCATAACTTTCAGAAAACCATAAATATTTAAAGTAATTTAACGGTTCTACCCAACGTCATCTTAATTTCTTTCTTTCATTATATAATTCTACACATGTAAATGTTATAAATGTTTAGACGCACATTAACGACCGATATTTTTTGGCCACTGTAATTGCTGCTGACTGACAGATGCAGACATAATAATTATTATGTCCAGTGCCACCACGTGCCATGGCAGTCATCAGCAGGCTGGTGGCAGTCAAAGTTGTAACATTGTACACAGGCACAACAATGGTTGACGTCACCTTACTGACTTTGTTGAACTTGTAGTGGACTAAATATTTGTTGGTAAATTGTAACAAGTGAAATGACAGTTTCTTCAGGGCATCTGGAACAGCATTATTTATAGATTTGGCAATTCTTTAATGTGTATCATTTTTAGTAGTCGGATAATTGTATTCCGTAATACGGCAGCAGTTTCCATAATGCCATAATCTGATGTGAATGAATGAACGTTTATTCAACAACAACAACAACAATAACATAATACATGCACAGTATGGTTTGCTGCTGCTGCTGCTAAAAGGACATAGCTGAAGTCATAGACTTATGTGTTGCTATGCCTTCTCAAACTAAAAAAACTGAAAAAAAACGTGAGATGTGAATTTCATGATTACAGAAAATCCGTAATGGCAGGCTGCCATGAACTGTTGCTACATTTTACATAACAAAACAAATTACCATACCACGGTCTACCCTTATATGGACACGACACCCACCTGACCATCCTTGCCATCCCATGGGTCAGTCTTGAGAACTTTAGGCATCTGGGAGAGAGGTGCAGTGGATCCACGACCAACAGCAAGCTCCCTGCAAATCAACAAGCATTTTAAATACATACACGTATATTTAGTATCTCATTGCAGAGCTGTGCATCTTGCTGTTGATTCTCAATGACACATTTTTATTAATGAAACCTATGTGGCTGCTGCTTATATGGACTCGGGATGTAAGAAGCATGCCAAAAAGAAAAAATTTTGATATTTCCATTATCTGCCCCATACAGTTTCAACAAATTCAGCTTGTTCCTTATGCCAAGTGTCCACTACAAATCTTACTGAATCCAAGTGAATGTTGTTTTTTGCTTTTACAAGTCACAATTGTTCCCATACTATAACGCAATGCCTGTCATGGTTTGTGTACATTACCTCAGAAAATCATTGATGCCATTCTCACTAAATGACCCCTTCAACGTGGCATATTTCATTTTTCGTGAATTGATTGCGACCATCGCCTGCAAAAGTAGAAGCATCATCATGTCACAATGTTGTGTGCTGGATACAGATCATCGTAATGGTTGTCATGCTAAATGTTTGTCAAAGTAAGATAACATCAGGTGAACTTCATATGTGTAGATGAAAGTTTGAGAATCTTCTACAATCGAAGCAACTGGCACAGCTGGTTAATTACGACAGAACACTGACTACCTAAAGAGAAAAACTCACACCTGCTCCAACAAAAATACCACTATTATAATTTCTAGAATTTCACCAGATACACTGTTAGCGTAATGTTGGATGAAACCATGAGGTGTTATTACATTACACTGTTTTGTGGAATGTCAAACAAACATCTTCGCTTATTTAATTTGCATGTACAATTTTTATCTACAACAATAAAGACATCTGACATATGAAATCATGAGTTAATTCAAATCACATCTGCCATCTAACCAATAGGTTGTCACATCATATAAGTTGGTGACTGAGGTGGTCACTAGTGGTGTACTTACAGGGTAACCAAAGCCACCGACTCCAACAGCTGTCTCTACCTCAGACTGTATCATGGCTTCCATCCACACCCAACTGAAAACACAACCAGTTGTGTCAAACCTACTGACCCCGTCAAAGGTAAACTTCAGTAAACCAATAACAATAGCATACTATGATGAAACAGCAAGTCTGATAAAAAAGTTTGATTTATTTGGAGGGGAAGCTGTTGTTTGGCATGCATATTTAATATTATTTACTGAAACATAATTTTCATATCACAGTTCATCACGGTGCTGTTGAAAGAGAATGAAAGTTCTGCTAAAACCATGCTAGTGCATATCTCATCCACTGGTACATCACAGATTCTAAACCCTGTCTCACTACACATCCAACTACATGAGCCCCCCCCAACTTCATTCATTCCACGAGCAACTCTACCACCAAAGATTACATGTTACAAGGTGCACTAAACCTTGCACGCTGTGACATAGATGACTAGATGTACTGTAACAAATACCAATATTTCCACAACAAAATTACGTTAAAATCCCTGTCATGTCAGTAATAAAAATAGCAAAGAGAGCAGAGGTGGAATAACACAAAGGACACAGGAAAGACCACAGCTGAGATGGGATGACTGCATGAGTGACTTCAGAAGATCGGGAGAGGATGAAAGATGGAGAGGGAGCTACGGATGGAAAGAACAAACACAGTGAATGGTTCGGCAATATTGAACCTGGCCCCCACCCCTGTACAGCAGGGATCAAGGAGGATGGCAACAATGTCAATAACAAGAGTTCTTGCAACAAACTCTACCCAATGATGATAACAATGAGTGACTCACCCCCAAACCCGCTTCTTGTACTTCTTGCCAAGGGTACGGAGGGTGGTGAGGTACTTGTTGCGGCACTCTGCCTGGCAGTCGAGGATGTTGGGCAGGAAGGAGAGGATGCACAACTGGTGGTCGTCACATGCCCCTTTCAGCACCGACTCCTCTGTCAGCTGCATACAGTGGCACGTGGTTATTAACTCGGGACAAACACGTCATTGTGCATGCACTGCTGCTGTGCTGCATCATCGTCCTATGTATGGGAGGCAGTCAGACCCTCTACCCAGAATTAGCGGGTGTAGTTATTTGTAACAGGTATGTACTTGTATGACATGGGAAATTGTTGAATATCAAAGGGTATAGCAGTTAACTCAGCCCGACTCGGCCACATTGCTAGTAAAGCTTGTTCTGAAACTTGATGTTTTGTTTACTACTTGAACATACTCTGGGGTCGTACCTTCAAAAATTGCGAACATTCTTAATGGCTTACTAAACACAATTTGGGGGAGGTGTACCTTTATAGTCTTAAGAACATGATATTAATTAATAAATGAAAAACTAGGAACAGGCTGCCTCCTTTTATAGGACATACAAAATAATACAAAAATAATTAATGGTCTTATATAGGGCTGGTGTCACATACAACATGGACTCCATGGTAAATGGACCCAGTGTCCAGTTTCCCTATGGATTTCGGACTCAGTGGGTCCATGGTCTATGGAGATCCCATACAAATGGACCTGGTGTCAGATGCGATTTTTGACCCAGAGGTCCAAATATCATAGCAAAATATGGACCCACCCTATGATATTGGGACCCCCTTTAAAAAGTACTAATCATTATATCTGTGTTCGTTTACTTCCTGCACCACAGACATCAGGTGGAAGATGTGTCTTTGTAGCTACAAATTTCTCCAAATCAAGTTACCAATATAAATTCATTATAAACATTGAACAGTGAATCTGCATCATAATGACTAACTGACTGCATAAAGTATGACCAAGTCTTTGAAGAAAGTAGTGTGTCTACCTGTACAATCTCTGGCGGTGCGACATTCTCAGCCACTTTGTCGAGTGCGAACGCCACGATATCAGACGCCGACCTGCCGCCTTCATATTCTTCCGCTCCATCCTTCTTCCCAGACGGGAACATTTTTATTGTGGGGAAACCACGGACCTGGAAAAAGGACACATACTTACTGTATGTATTACGTTACACTATAAATTTATAACAAATACTCCCTTTTTAAACGCATCGCAAAATGGCCGGTCAGAGGCCTGTGGTCCATGGAAGACATAGAAAGAAAGAGGCGATAGGAACTTGGCATCTGGGGGGAGATACTGATACAATGCTCCAAAGTTTGTGATTTGTGCAAACTACATTTATACAAGCTGAAATGCTGCAGTGTTTAGAGCATGTGACTTTCACGAGAGATTCCAAATTTTAATGTTAGTGGTCAAGCACATACCTGTTTATTGGTTATTACAAGGTAGTTATTACCACAAAACAGCTGACTCACAAGAATATTATGGTAGCAGTGTTTCAGATAAAACATGCTGAATCAGCATGATTCTACTCAGATAGAAAATGCTGTGTATACTCACCTCGTATCTGCCAGCCATGACGGTGTGAACTGTGGCATCGAGGGCACCCAACTTGACCTTGCCCTTCAGTTCCGTGGCGGCCTGAGCCCACTGGGGGGCGAGAGTCTTGCAGTGTCCACACCAGGGGGCGAAAAACTCCACGAGCCACATGTCGTCACTTTCCAGAACGAGTTCGTTGAAGTTTGAGTCGGTCAACTCAACGACGTCCTTCTCATCTCCCGTCTGAAACACAAGAAACTTACACATGGACAGGTGTCTTGTAGTACCACACTCCTTCGTTCTTACTGATTTAGAAGTGCAGTTACATGGCTGAATCCTGTGTTGGATCAACAAAGCTTTCAACAACATCATGGTATCTTTACCAGTGTTGTACTGAAACCACCCTCGGTCATCATGTGGTGTTGCTGGTGATGTCACATGACAGCAGTTCCAAGAATATCGCTGGAAGATTGTTGCCATCTCTGTCGATTTCTGGTCGCTTCTCTCGGATCTATGTGGTTTCACAAATTTTTCTTCACCACACGCTGTCTTCTCTGGCGAGCACTGTGGTGTCTTTGGCCGTGATGTTATGGCCCTCATTCACTCAATGTTCCCTCCAGCTGGAGTCTGGCCTCTGGTGATTTGTTTCTAACTAGTTTCACCTAGCTAATGTCTGATGACAGTCTGGACATGCTTCTTTCTTCTTCTTCCCTTTCGTCCCTTGAGGAGTGGTGCCACATAACTTTCTGTTCTGCTCTCTCAACCAGTCTCCAACATTCTCTCCCAGTTCCAACTGTTCAGTTCTGCCTGTGAAACTTGTATCTTTCTTCATGCCAATCTCATCTCACAATTACTCCACCTTTGTTCAACTTTAAATATTATTTGTATCCAGGTGTTCTGTAGCATTACAAAGACTTAAATTCCCCCAGTGAATGACATGATATTAATACCAGCTCAAATATCACAAGAGAGCAGGGAAATTGTGTTCCTGGGGCACAACAAAAGGTGGTTATGTTAGCAAATCTAAATTATTATTACAACAAAATTATCAAAGTAACACTTGAGAATGACAGCAACAAACACATTATGACCAATGACTACTGTATGAAACAAGAGAAATCTCTTCTCCCCAAACCTATTTCTGCAAAAAGTGTTCAAAGAAGAAGATTACAACAGGTCACATCAGCAAGTAACAAAGATCTGAACCTATTAATTTAGTTAATATAAATATGAACGTACCGGCTTGCGACCACCGCCGCCACCACCACCTCCACTGCTACCACCGCGACCAGACAGACGCTCGTTGACCATCGACCTCAACTGGGACATGGCACTGTCCACTAGTGACTGGGCTGACCGTGCACCTGGCAACAAACAGATAAACTATGCATCAAATTTGACAAGTTGTTACATTTGGGAATGCAGCAAGGCACTATACCTAGTCTTTAGGATAGAGTATTGTCAGCTAGCGCATCACAAATAATTTTATCAGTTATTTAAAAAAACTAATAATGAATTACTCTAAATAATTCTGATTTCCAATTTCATGGTTATCATTTGTTAGCAAAAAGTGCAGAATGTTGCTACATCGACACTGCTCAAACTGTACACAATATCTTGAATTACAAAAATGTAGTTTTAAGTAATTTTAAATTGTCTTACCTTTAGTAATAGTAAGTTCATTTGGGATGTTTGTATAGTAATACAAACATCCCAAATTAACTTACTATTACTAATTCATCAATCTTAAGGCCAGACACGGCAGGTAGATAAAATTATTTTTTTATTTGTGCAAACAGTTCAATTTTTTCTGCCCAATGCATGAAATGGGTTCTACTGAGTAAAATATATATTGAACTTTTTTAAGCCGTTTCCATGGTAACAAACAAAATGGCCGCCATTTTGAGCAAATATTGGCAAATTTTGAAAAGCTGCCACTTTTTATTGAATCCATATATAGGTATAATTCTTGCAAATCCATGTTCTCTATAGAGTATATTGTGCAATGATCAGAGCATTTTTTGAAATGTTGTGTTTTTATTTTTTAAATAATTTTTTGGTAAAATACGAAAAAAAATCTTGTTTTTTTGTAACAAATATGGCTACATCTTTCAAACTATTCATGATTTTAACCTTCTCGTGGTCAGAACGCCTGAATCAACCCGACTCCCACTCACGGCCAGAACGCCTGAATATGCCCGAATACAGGGGCACATTTAAACTGGTACCACGAAACAGTGTCATCCAATAACGGCAATTTATTTTGGCAGTTAGCATATAATAATATTGAAGTTTCACTGGGAAGCATCAAAAGTGAGAAATGATGGCGATTTCCGTGGCTAAATAACGCCAACCACCACGCCGTTTTGTAGTTGAATGCAGCGACACACAATTTCCAGTCCCTCTTTTACGCCACGCAGTGAATATTTTAATGGTGATTTTCAGCCAATGAGATTAAAGTTTAACATTTACTGCGGGCATAAACATGGAAGCACCCAGGAATTATTCCAAAACACGCTTCCACAGGTGATTTCTACAATTAAATGCTAACTTTTGAACGGTCTATTTTGTTGTAAAGAAGTATTAATGCGCCGCGCAACGAAACGGGTGGTGTTTTTTAGCTTTGATGTAATTCTTGACATTGTCATTATGTCGAACTCCAGTAATTCGGACTTTGATGGGATTTTCGAATCGAGTTTATAACGAACGCTGCCATCGAAGGGGAATGTTTTGCACCATGATTACGCATTTTAAATATAACACCAACTTAATAGTTCAGACGGGATGACAGCTATGATCACAAAGAACGCCATTTTGTATAAAATATTGAAACTACATCCACTCTGAAAAACTGAAATTATTTCAGTTTTATTTACCATAGACATTTAATTAGTTTTCCATTCTGTAACATAGTAATTTATGAACATTTCATATGCAGCATGTAACCGCTAATTAATGAAAACTATATAAAAAAAAGAATTGTTGAAAATTATTTAAGTATATTATTTTTGTCAAACTTAGCAATTCATATTTGGATAATAAATCGACATATATGTCACACACTTGGCTAGTTACACCAGGAATTAGTTCTTCAGATGTAGTGAACATTTTATTTGAATCGGATCAAAAATCATTTATTTATTTGCATTCATACAACCCGAGTATATCGCAAGATTCACTCACAGCACATTCTCTTGATTTAATAGGATTCAATAACAGGCACATATTTCCATTAATCTGGCCTTGAGAGGGTTAAAAAAGTGTCTGATCATTGCACACAGTAGAATATGCTGAATGCAACACTGAAAACTTGATTTACATAGCATAATTATTCCAAGAGATATCCCGTTTCCAAATGCAGAAATTGGAAGAATTTTTTTTGAGAAAATGGCTGTCAAAGATTGCAAAATGGATTCATTACACGATATCGACATGCTTGATCCATGACTAAAACTCACTTAGAGGTATGTAATTGTCATAGAAGTTAACTTTATTGATAGTATGCATACAAAGGTATAATAATCTGGCAGAAAACCATTTTCAGTATTTTTTGTCAAAAAACACCATTTCACCTGGGGTGTCTGGCCTAGAACAATACATAAAAATATCAGCATTCTCAAGACATGTGGCATTTTGCCACACATACAATGATGCCACCTACTACTACATTTCAGAACAACCGAGGGGAAACACAATGAACTCACCATTATAATCCTGAGGACTGTTCTTGTTGGATCCGAATATCTTGATGGTTGGGAAGCCACGTACATTGTAAGGCTGCCCCACAGAACTATGGTCATCCATGTTGACTGCGCCAACCTTCACTATTCCCTGCAAACACACACAGAATGATTGCATTGTAATGTAAGAAAACAATCATGCTAGATACTCAATGAAGTAATTCTACGTTGGTTACTTGTTATGTATAAATTAATAGTTGCTAATATAATGACAAAACCATAACATAATATGATAATAATATGAAGGCAACAGACCAGTGAATAATATGCCAATAACAAGTTTACAATGAAAATTATAGAATGCAAACTAAATCCAGAAAACATTAAAGCCAAGAATAACTTTACAGAATAATGAAAACTGTAAACACCAGTACTGGCCATGTACAATTGTGTGAACACAGTTGGAAACAAAGATTTTAGAAACAGGTTGTACTACGCATGTGCTCCCAGTAGAATTACAGAAATATGTACCTTCAGAGCTGTTGCTGCCTTCTTCCATTCCGGGGCCAGACTCTTACAATGTCCACACCTGGAAGACAACAGATTATTAACTATTATAATAAAACACAACTCACAAACAGGCTTAGATGAGTATCCTTAATTTCTATCTTCCGCATCACAGCTGAAAGTGTTACTACACATTCTCACTTCCGTGCCATTCATTACCAAGATTTTTATTGTGCATAGTTGTCCTGCTTGGTATAAACTTCCTCAGAAAATATACTGTATCAGAGCAGAAATTGTTTATACAGGTACATAACCAGTGTTAGCCTAATATCAGTTGTGTAGATATACCAAGATTCAGAACATGAATGTACATGCTTTATGTATTTATGCATGCATGTATGATGCGAGTGTGCACGCAACTGTCAATGATGCTCAGTGCAGGAGTAGACATTCTTACCATGGTGCGTAGAATTCAATGAGCCACAGGTCTCCACTCTCTATGACCTCTCGGTTGAAATTTGCTTGTGTCAATTCGACTACGTCATCAGAACTGGAGTATATGGCTGATGCCGCAGCAATGCACAACGTGATACCTGAAGAAATCAACAACATTCCTGAATAATAATAACAATTTACAATCACATTATAATTTTTCTTTTACACAAATCATAAACAAGGTGGTTGTTTATTCTATTACAGCACCGACACGCATCTATAAAGAGTGGCTTGGGTTCAGGAAGAACAAAGGTGCAGCACAGAATACCACCATAGAGCGCCATGAAACAGGTCGATGGGCACCTGGTCTCATCTTCGAGTTCATCTCTTTCTGTCTCCAACTCCAGATTCTTCAACAAGATTTCTTCATTCCTCCATGTTCCATTTCTGTCGATCTGCTACTTTCAAGTGTGTCTTCTCGTCTCAGCTGTTTTTGATGTTCGAGTTCTTGTAAGCATGCTTTTGATCGTCTTAGTTCATCCTTCAGTTTTTTTTACCTCGATAACATCAGTTTTTGTGTTTTACTTTTTCTCACCTGAACGCTTTCTTCTCTGCCAAAATTCTGTGAATGACTGCATAGTGATCATACTTGCTAGTCTGCGTGTAGTAGCCAGGTTGGAGATGAGACTGAGGGTACATGTTCATGGGCAGTTGGAGTTTCTGTGAGCGTGGTCGCAACATGAGTGAATTGTGGCTGGCATGGCTTGGGTGTGTTAGTTGTTGAGTGCATATACTGTATTATGTGTGAACTATCTTCTGGGAGTTTTTTGTACGACTTAACCCCATCAACAGCTCTCTTGATGATTGTTCTTTAGAAGTAATAAATGAATGCATGTTGTAAAGATGTTCCTGAGACTGACTGCTGCTTTATTTAAGTCCCTACCTGCAGTAAGATAGACATTATACAAGAAGCATTTGCTAACAGCAACATGATCTTTATCCGGTATAAAAGTCTCAAATGTTCTGCAGACCTGCCTACCCCAAAAACTTATTTTCAGGAATATACGCTTCCTGTCAGTAATGCAGAACCACCATGTAAGATATTGTCATGGGGGGGGGGGGGGGTAGCGACAGGTCAAACCCATTAGTTACGCTGTCATCCATCAACATAACGTACACTCTAGCCTACTCAACTCTAGTATGATAAATGATAGACAGGGGGGGACCAAAACCATTACATTGTCATCGACATCGCCTAGACTGTAGTAACTGTATGATAGGCTGTAAATGATACACTAAACTCCTGAATAAATACACTAACTTAGTCTTAGTACAGTCAGTTGGCCTAACACTACAATACAACTCACTACATTTTTTCATTACACATTTCTTTTGGGTTGGCGGTGGCGTCGTTTCGCTGTCAGCCATCATTTCGTGCCGCGTGACTTCGTTTTGTTTTATCGCGGAAATGCAATTTTGTCATAACGCTGTTTTCTATTGGTTACATTATGACCAGACTCAGCGAATGAAAAACCATGTCACAACATACTGCATACATATGCTGCCACCTGTTGAATATAGTGCAACCTAAATTTCAGTGATTACCCAACATGGTCACAGTCCGTAATATTTTCATCCCTCACCGTAATACCGTAATTTGAGGTGACTTTCCGGAATGATTCCGGACAATCCGGAATGGTAGGCAGGTCTGGTTCTGGCACATGTATCCAACTCAGATCTGTTGTGGAATATTTCTTTTATCCTTTCATTCACTCTTTTTTTGTACACACAGCCCATAAATTAGTCTGGAATAAAAAAGGCAGTCTATGAGACTATGAATTACACTCTGAGGGAGAACTTTCTATTGGGTAACCATCTTCCCTATATTCAAGTAGTGTTGTTTAAAATTCTGCATAAAATAGTCTGCATTTGACTGGAAAAGAACTTAAAACCTGATCAATGCAGATTCTTCCAACACTTTTTATCCATGTGACATACAAATTGTTACCATTAGTCTTGGTTGGTAGGATTATTTGTGACTGTGACATCACGCTGACTTTAAGAATGCAAGTTTCACTCGCGCCACACAACAAATTAAAAATGGGTGTGAGCTTATGGTGTGAAATCAAGAACTGAGGAAGTGGTGTTTCTGTTGATGAATAACATCATTCAGTAGCAGGACTCGACATAAACACTGGCCCCATGGCCCGGCGCCTTTTTTGAAGCTGTCGGGCCAGCAGTTCTTATATTTGACTGGCCGACGGGCCAATGGTTTCCGGTTCTCGAACGCAGCCGAGACGAAGCGGCGGTCACGGCACAACCGCATCCGTTATCAGATGCAGTTCGCCAGAATTCTTAGATCCGACTCAGTTATAGGACATTGTAAACATAACATATATACTAATTCTGATCAATAATGAGTTAAAACTCCAACACTTATCATGCGGACGACGGCGTGCTAAGCCATCGAATGCATTTTCTAGCCACCGGCAGTGCAGGTTTTTATGACGAGACGCCATTTTTTAAGTCCCGCTCCATCCCTTGGACACACTTTGTACGGTGGTTGGAAGCTGCCTCGACTTTAGAATTATGCACGCTTTTTCTTCTCTAGATATATGAAAGAAATACAGCTTAAATCCAAATTTAACTAGTGGCTAAAATGACAGAAACCAAATGTAACGCTGCGTCAGCAAGAGCAAGGTAAAGGCCACCTACTTTGGGTGGTGCCACCTAGCGAATGAACCGTGAAATAGTATAATGTCTTGAATGACCTGTACATGAGAGCAGCGTCAACTCAACTACCGACAGACTAGCTATCGTCACACTGGCCACTTTATTTAAACTTGGCAAATACCATATATATGCATCTGAGTACACACTTGAACAATATTACAATATTGTTAGCTTTGGACATCTTGCTTTGAACAATCAATTATTTTTCAATATGTGTATACTAACTTCTAACTATTTTGTTGGTAAAATTATAAAAAAGACTAATAATGTTTTGCACCTCAGTATCAGCGTATTTTTGATGGTAACACAAAATCCGGGCCAGTAACTTTCACAGGCGGGCCACTAACTTTTAAAATCTACTGGCCCCCTGGGCCAGTGTATTCAAAACCTTAATGTCAAGGCCTGCAGTAGTATTAAAAACACCAAAAACAACTCAATTTATAAAAATTTATATCAGTGATTCAATCTCATGTATATTTCCTGGCACATTTACGTTGTTCTATTCACCCTAACACAAATTTGACTTCAGTTTGAATGTTAAGATCTGTCTCAGTCTCAGACTCGGTGTCTATCAGAGTGTGATTGTGAAGAATTCACTGTAATAATGTCTGTATGTACGTATTGCACATGCCGTGGTCTGTGTCTGACTGTGACTGAGTCTGTGACATTAACAAGCATAATATATCACTTATTTTAATACAGCGGAGTTAAAAGAGGCAACGTAAAGTGGACAAAAGTACCAAGCCACAGGCACAGCCTGCGCCAAGGCCAGGGTTAGACGAAGTCAAACAGTGAAACTCTGCTTTTGCTTTCAAAACAGCAACAAGAGAAAATGCACTTCAACCTATTGTGTCAGTGTTAAATATTTCCTTTATCGGCGCGTCTGAGTTTATTTTGATAGATCAGATTACATTTGTATTTACAGTTTAGGCCTAACACAATCAGTATATCAGTAACACTGTCACCGTCACCGGCACCGGTGACACACTGACAGGGAAACCCCTGCATCAAGTTCAATGTAAAAACTGTGACCGACCCAAAACTGTTGTGTTACACCTACTTTATATTGTCGTATGCGCCCAGTGCATATGCATAACATAATGTCTTACCAAGAAGGAGCTTCATATTGATGCACGTTTTCCCCAGACGTCGAACAAGAAATGAAGGCACGTCAACCCTAGCCAAACAAGTCTTCTCGCCGCTACACGTTGTTCGTCTTATGTGGCTCTCGCTGATTGGATAGTTTATGATGACGTCGGCGCAATAAATTTCCGGAATCCCTGAGCTTAGAAAACAATTTGATCGAGCGCCAGTTTTAAACAATTGAAGCATTGACACCTTTGTCAATGTTAATTGTTATACACAAATGATTATGAAATTTCACTCATGTCACTATCATATTTGGGGAATTTATCTATAAAAAGGTAGCCAAACACCTCATTTGCGCGTAAATTCGAATATTGGTATATTATCGCTCACATTACACACTGCAAAGCCTAAACAACTAAATTTGGTCAAGACATACCTCTACGTTTTAGCCTATACAAATGTGACAGGACTCCCTCAGCAACTTCCTTCGTCTGATAGGAAATAAATATGCGTCTGGTAAGTTTCAATGTTAGCAGCCATTGTGGTTAACCCCGTAAATTCAGTTGATGGTGGATTTAATTTTAATAAAAAATAATTATACAAATAGGAGCTACATACTAACTTATTACTTGGACTTCGAGTCAGATATAATCACAGTCATACTGGCATTACTGTCAGTGACAGTGTCATACAGATAGCGTCAGATAGGCAGACATTGTAGACACAGCCACAGACTAATAATTAAACTAACATATATGACATGGCTTGGCGTGTGTTGTTTTTATGTCAACAATACTTCAATTGTCAGCATGTTTTCCTTATAATAATAATTAAATAAATATATGTTCATCTCATTTTTAGTATGTCTACAAGTACAGTAAATATATGGATTAAAATTTACCCACAACAATTTGCTAGGCCTCGCGATTAGTTGTTACATGTTGAGGCAGGCCCAGTGGAACTGAATTTCTTGAGGTGCAGCCACGTCACATGAATACACTTAGAACTAGTTCTTGCATGTTCTAGAATGACTAGATATATTGGCAAACTACAACCATCAGAAGTTTCTAAGAAATGCATAGGCCTACATATATATATATATACATATATATATATATATATATATATATGTAGGATACAAAATTGAAATAAAATAGTTTCTCATTATTTGCTATGCAATAGTGATTGCTTCTCATTCTTTTAACTTTCTATTAGGAACCTCGGAATACACAATGTTTTTGTGCAAAATATTTAGTAGAATAAGTAATAAAATAAAATTAGGGTCATTGTTTTATTTTACAAAAATAATCAATAGTATATATCTGAGAAATGTATGTACAATAACAAAAGGGCATGGACTATTGATCTTCCCCTATAAAAGTGATCTACACAGGTTTACGAAATGCATCTTTGTAGGAGGTCTGCTAAAAATGAGTCAACACTTTATTTTCGTTAGGGAACACCTCAAACAAATAATAAGTATAATCACTGTCCGTGGGGTGCCATCTCCTTTTGGAAAGTTGCCTGTCATGGATCGCCACTCCTCTCATGTCTGTGCATTGTAGTTGACTGTCATGTGTTGTTAATGGTCTCCCTCTAACTCTTGCCATCATTAATATTTCTCATTGAATGCTTTCTTGTTCAATGATGTCACCAACACACCATACCGTTTTTTTGTATTTCATTGAAGAGTTGTTTTTAAAAATAAAACTTTAGTCCACTCAAAGTTGATTTTGTTTTGCTACTGTTTCATTTAGCATATTATACAACAATATATTGACAACACTAGAGACCAGGAAATTGAGAGAAGATTAGATAGAAGTTTTTAAAATATTGCATGGTTATGAAAATATTGATAGAAATATTTGTTTCTCAGTTAAGAAGGATAGAAGGACTAGGGGATATGAAGTTACATTACTAAAGGAACCATGTAGATTATACATAAGAAAGTTCTCATTTTCACAAAGGACTAAATGATTGGAACAAATGATCTGCTGATTTTGTGGGTGCTAGTAGCATGAATATATTTAAAAATAAAATTAACACTTACCTCAGAAGGGCGTGATACACGTAGATAAAAAGGGTTGGATTCTCAATAAGCCAAAAGGATTACTTGTCCACCTGCAATCTAGAGTTAATTTTCTTGGTGACAATCTTGTTAAATGTTGTTAAATATTATATTATATGGCAATTTTTTAAACATTTTTATGCAGTCACTTTTGATAAGAGTACTGCATTCAAGCGCAGCAGCATAATCCTAATAAGCTAAGTTCTGGTTACAGTCAGAGGTGACATATGCTGGAATGTGGTTCCAGTCTGCTTCTATCCAGGGGAAGATTAGCAATGTCTACAATTATCCCAGTACTTAGCACTTGACCACTGTCTGTTGCACTTGACCACTGTCCATTGCAGTACTGCCTGTCGGCCCACCCAAGTCGACCATGCTTCATCCTGAAGTTCAAGAGCACAACCATCATGCTGGATGCGGGACTGGACGTCTCGCCCCTCATGAACTTTGTGCCACTTCCTCTCGTGCAAGGGTAAGGGATGGTCTCAGTAGTTCACAAATACCAAAAAACATTACGCGTTTAACATTGCTTCAACCCTCCTACAAACTAGGTCTGGGACGTGCAGTTTTTTATTATCCAAAATTTATATTAATTTTTTTTTGATTAACATGTTTCACTCACTCACTGGCACCACTGTAGCAATTAATTTTCCCTGTGGTGTGACCAGTGACTACCAAACATCTTACGTTATATAATATTTAATGAATTTGGGGACTTTGTGAACTCATCTGATCAGCCATAAGTACAATGTGCACATAGAACTTGGATGTAACATCATGCAGGTGTCTCGACACTGAATGTATTACTTCTTTTTTCCATTGATCTTTGTGGGATGGGGCCACATCACATAAACTGTTCTGCCCTCTCTTCGAGTTGTTATTACCTATTATGATCCTCAGCTACTTTCTCAGATTCCCGGCTATTCACCCTGCCCTTTTGGTCTCACTTAATAAGTGCTATCTTAGTTTTGGTTTCTTCTACCTCCCTTTTTGTTTTCCAAACTCTGTCAGTTTCTCGTCAGTCATTCTCTGTACATGTTCTGTCTATCTCAGTCATTCTCTGTACATGTCCTGTCTATTTCAGTCATTCTCTGTACGTGTCCTGTCTATGTCAGTCATTCTCTGTACGTGTCATGTCTATGTCAGTCATTCTCTGTACGTGTCATGTCTATGTCAGTCATTCTCTGTACATGTCCTGTCTATCCCAGCCATTCTCTGCATGTGTCCTGTCTATCTCAGTCATTCTCTGTACGTGTCCTATCTATTTCAGTCATTCTCTGTATGTGTCCTGTCTATCTCAGTCATTCTCTGTACATGTCCTGTCTATCCCAGTCATTCTCTGTACATGTCCTGTCTACCTCAGTCATTCTCTGCATGTGTCCTGTCTATGTCAGTCATTCTCTGTACGTGTCCTGTCTATGTCAGTCATTCTCTGTACATGTCCTGTCTATGTCAGTCATTCTCTGTACATGTCCTGTCTATCTCAGTCATTCTCTTTATGTGTCCTGTCTATCTCAGTCATTCTCTGTACATGTCCTGTCTATGTCAGTCATTCTCTGTACATGTCCTGTCTATCTCAGTCATTCTCTTTATGTGTCCTGTCTATCTCAGTCATTCTCTGTACATGTCCTGTCTATCTCAGTCATTCTCTTTATGTGTCCTGTCTATCTCAGTCATTCTCTGTACGTGTCCTATCTATTTCAGTCATTCTCTGTACGTGTCCTGTCTATCTCAGTCATTCTCTGTACATGTCCTGTCTATCCCAGTCATTCTCTGTACATGTCCTGTCTACCTCAGTCATTCTCTGCATGTGTCCTGTCTATGTCAGTCATTCTCTGTACGTGTCCTGTCTATGTCAGTCATTCTCTGTACATGTCCTGTCTATGTCAGTCATTCTCTGTACATGTCCTGTCTATCTCAGTCATTCTCTGCATGTGTCCTGTCTATGTCAGTCATTCTCTGTACGTGTCCTGTCTATGTCAGTCATTCTCTGTACATGTCCTGTCTATGTCAGTCATTCTCTGTACATGTCCTGTCTACCTCAGTCATTCTCTTTATGTGTCCTGTCTATCTCAGTCATTCTCTGTACGTGTCTTGTCTATCTCAGTCATTCTCTGTACGTGTCGTGTCTATCTCAGTCTGCTCCCAGTTAACTTCATTTTCAGGTGTTTCTTCTGTCCAACATCTTTGTTCTCCCAAGTGCTTCCTCATTTAACTTTGTAAATCTTGTAATCTTAGTTGTTCACTGTTACACAAATTATATCGTTTCTTTCATTTTCAGGGGGAAGTTCTCCAAGTTGTCCAACTGGATTCCAAGGGAAGGCCCAGCGATGTCAGCGAAACTCGGTGGTGTGAGTTATCTAACTCCTATATGTATATAGATATTAAAATGTGTAATATATGAATATCAACACTTGTAATAATATAGCGACTCTCATCAGGTGAGGTTGGTTGCACCCAGTAAATGATTTTTTGTAAAACTAAAAATATTAGTTTATTCATTACTTTTGTAAGCTTTTAAAATTATTGGTTTATTGGAATAATTGCAAATCAGATTTCTCATCAAATGTTTTTGATTTATATATGTAAATATGTACATGTCTAAATATCAAATGTCTGTCAAATAATCGATGTTTATGGTATTGGAAAATGTGTTTACATATTACAATATCTACTCATGAATTTATTTGCAGGAAATAAAAGAAATTGGTGGGAAAGTGTTTCTAGAGAGTGAACCAGAGTTCAATGTACCCAAGGTAAGGTTATTAGTTCACACATTTAAAACACATGTTATGGACATAATTGCAAATCTGCTAGAAAATGATTATTTTAATACACCAGTGTGACATCTCAGAATTACCAACACAGAAACATGCATTCACAGGAAGATTCCAAGTTTGATAATCATATGAATAAACCTGTAGTTTGTTTGATCATTTACTGACGCAACATTTATTTGAAATTAAATGGCAACAAAATTGAATTGAGGAAGCGTCAATGCAACAGTTTTTGTGCTGTTACACGTGCCAACAAATACAACATTTTTGGTATCTGTATTTACAAGTATCTTTGGTATCTGTATTTACATGCTGTTTCAGTCTTTTGCTGCATATCAATCAAATGTTTTATTTACCGGTAGCAGTATTTTAACATTCTTTCATAGCATACTTACTAATTATGGAAAATCACACATTATGAGAACTTAATTTTATTCACATCTTTTATTGGTGTACACTAAGTCAATTATCACTGACTGCTGACTGCTGACTGCTGACTGCTGGTGCTTCAGCTGACCATGCTGGACATGGCAGAAGTCGACGTCATCCTTGTTTCCAATTTACACTGCATGATGGCGCTACCATACATCACCGAGTACACAAGCTTCAGGGGTGAGGTGTTCGCCACAGAGCCTACCCTACACATCGGCCGGTGGGTATGGGAGAATGTGGGGCAGCGTGGGTGGGTGGGGTGTCTGTAGAGAGGGGGCACACAGGAAAGGTGGGGTAGTATAGTGGTAAGAGCATCAGAGTATCTTTTTAGAAGATCTGGGTTTGAACCATCTTGTTGCTGTTTGGAACCTTGGGGGGAAGTTTGTTCACTCCTTATTGATTGCTTCAGTTCACTGGGTAAGTGTTATATGCTGTCTTTATGCAGTGATTGCAGCATGGCTGAATGCTCTCCTGAGAAGTTGAGATTGGTGGTTGAATAAACGTGTCTTTCAGAGGGTGCAATACGCTCTGAGCAGCCCCAAGGACTGGACCCTGTGCCTTTTGAAACATGTAATGTCGAATAAGGATGCTCTTTCTTGTTCAGACTGTTCATGGAAGAAATGGTGGACTACATCGAGAGAGTTCCCAAGTTGTCACGGGCAACCAAGTGGAAACAGGCAAACGTGCAGAGGTAGGATAATGCAAAGGTATCATAAAGATACCATTAACTTATAGAATGCTGGGGACTGTTTCACAAAGACAATGGGCACATTTAAGGAAAACCTGCCATTAAATAGAATCCATCGCTATATATAAGGAGCTTTTTTAAAATGCAAAAAGCCACCGCCGTATCACAGAGGACACTATTTCTGTGACACACCAATGGAAGTATGCTGCTGTGTCATTTGCATCATGTTGTTTTTGGTTTATCATCTTGATTTATGACAGAAAAACACTAACATTAGTATATCTTTATATGAACTTCATTCATGAATCATGATAATCTTGACTCAGCTGACTGTCATATCGATATGTGATTGTCACACTTTGTTTTAGCTGTTTACCACCCCCCTTGAGAGATGCTATTTCCCCTGGGGCTTGGAGACGTTGCTATAGCAACCACGATATCCAGTCTTGTCTCTCAAAAGTACAGAAAGTTGGATTCAATGAAAAGAAGGTCTGTATAATAATAACAACAGTTTATGTTGCCTTATGTCAAATTTTATTACATAATGTTCTATCTTTGAAAGGACAGGAAGTATATTAATACAAATGTACTGTGATGCTTGCCCAGCAACCATTTATGGTGCTTGGCAAATGTCATTCTATGGTACTTGCCCGATGTCCTTCTATGGTACTTGCCCAATGTCCTTCTATGGTACATGCCCATTGTTCTTCTATGGTACTTGCCCAATGTCCTTCTATGGTACTTGCCCAATGTCCTTCTATGGTACTTGCCCATTGTTCTTCTATGGTACATGCCCATTGTTCTTCTATGGTACATGCCCAATGTCCTTCTATGGTACTTGCCCAATGTCCTTCTATGGTACTTGGCCCTCACAAACCTGTTGAATCACGCTTCTCAATCCGCCAGTTTGCTGCCTTCAGTTTTCTGTGAGCATTGTTTGATGTTCATTACATATGCCACACCTGAGGATAATATATTCTTATTTAGGAAATACTCAGTGTCAGGAGAGAAAGTTTAGGTGCAGTGTTGATATGTGCTAATTAGAGCACATACTGGCCCTCTGCCTGTCTGCCTGTCTGCCTGTCTGCCTCTCTGCCTGTCTGCCTGTCTGCCTGCTGTCTGCCTGGCTGGCTGGCTGGCTGGCAATTGACTGACAAAAGATGTGACCATCACTGTTATCCATGTGTGTTTGTGTAGGATGTATTTGGAGCTGTGACCATCATTGTTGCCCATGTGTGTTCTGGTAGGATGTGTTTGGAGCTGTGATCATCACTGTTATCCATGTGTGTTTGTGTAGGATATGCTTGGAGCTGTCACCACCATTTTTTTGTGGTACATGTGTGTTCTGGTATGATGTGTTTTGAGCAGTGACCATCACTGTTATCCATGTGTGTTTGTGGCTGGCTGTGACCATCACTGTGTGTTTGTGTATGATGTGTTTGGAGCTGTGACCATCACTGTTATCTAGATGTGTGTTTGTGTAGGATATGCTTGGAGCTGTGACCATCACTGTTATATATGTGTGGTTGTGTAGGATGTGTTTCGAGCAGTGACCATCTGACTGTTATCCATGTGTGTTTGTGTAGGATGTGTTTGGAGCTGTTATCATCACTGTCATCCGTGTGTTTGTGTAGGATGTGTTTGGAGCTGTGACCATCACTGTCATCCATGTGTTTGTGTAGGATGTGTTTGGAGCTGTGATCATCACTGTCATCCGTGTGTTTGTGTAGGATGTGTTTGGAGCTGTGACCATCACTGTTATCTAGATGTGTGTTTGTGTAGGATGTGTTTGGAGCTGTGACTATCACGGTTATCCATGTGTGTTTGTGTAGGATATGCTTGGAGCTGTGAACATTGCTTTTGTCCATGTGTGTTTGTGTAGGATGTGTTTCGAGTAGTGACCATCTGACTGTTATCCATGTGTGTTTGTGTAGGATGTGTTTGGAGCTGTGACCATCACTGTCATCCATGTGTTTGTGTAGGATGTGTTTGGAGCTGTGATCATCACTGTCATCCGTGTGTTTGTGTAGGATGTGTTTGGAGCTGTGACCATCACTGTCATCCATGTGTTTGTGTAGGATGTGTTTGGAGCTGTGATCATCACTGTCATCCGTGTGTTTGTGGATGATGTGTTTGGAGCTGTGACCATCACTGTTATCTAGATGTGTGTTTGTGTAGGATGTGTTTGGAGCTGTGACTATCACTGTTAACCATGTGTGTTTGTGTAGGATATGCTTGGAGCTGTGACCATCACTGTTATATATGTGTGGTTGTGTAGGATGTGTTTGGAGCTGTGAACATTGCTTTTGTCCATGTGTGTTTGTGTAGGATGTGTTTCGAGTAATGACCATCTGACTGTTATCCATGTGTGTTTGTGTAGGATGTGTTTGGAGCTGTGACCATCACTGTCATCCATGTGTTTGTGTAGGATGTGTTTGGAGCTGTGATCATCACTGTCATCTGTATGTTTGTGTAGGATGTGTTTGGAGCTGTGACCATCACTGTCATCCATGTGTTTGTGTAGGATGTGTTTGGAGCTGTGACCATCACTGTCATCCGTGTGTTTGTGTAGGATGTGTTTGGAGCTGTTACTATCTCTGTCATCTGTGTGTTTGTGTAGGATGTGTTTGGAGCTGTGATCATCACTGCCGCCAGCTCTGGTTTCTGTCTCGGCAGCTGCAACTGGACCATCCACTCGGACTACGAGAAGGTACAGCCCACGAGCTTAAAAGGATGCAGTCTTTTCCAAATTTGTCATGTATTAATTAATATAATGTTCTTAAAACTATACTAACTTTGTTGAAGGTATACTGTCCACCAAATTGTGTTTAGTTAGCCCGTAACAACGGTTGCAATTTGAAGGCATGACCCCGGGTGCATGTTCAAATAGTAAACAAAACATCCAGTTTCAAAACAAGCTTTAGTGGCAATACGGCCGAATCGGGCTGAGTTAACTGCTATACCCTTTGATGTTCGGTGATCCTCACTTTCCCACGGTCAATAGAGCAGACTTCCAGTTATTAATTACTATTCCCGCTTATTCTGGGTCCAGTAGTCCCTCTCTTCAGTAGACCCTCTGACGAGGGGACACCCCCTATGTTGGGACACTTACGCTTGGATACAGATGTGTCCACTGAAGAGAGGGACTATTTTCTCTGTATAATGTTCTATATGAACAAAATTGCTATATGTAGCAATTATTTATTATGCGTGTATTTTATATTTTTATTTAGCCAACATTTAATCGTTATGGTGGGAGAAATATTATTAAAATTTGTAGCAAACATGATAGAAGGGTATTTTTTTCATTTGTTACTTAACAAGTGGCATAGTGTACGTAGGACAATGATGATTTTTGTACAAAGAAACTGCTATGTAAGATGTTTTTCAAGTAACATGTTGACATGTTTGTCTCCAGATTGGCTACATTAGCGGCTCCTCGACACTGACCACACACCCAAAGGTAGGAGCGTAAAGATTATATTTTCGGCATTTCCTTACATGCACAGTTATGATGCTTTTAGGTTCATACAATTCATATAACCTCACAGCTATAGAGTCATATTTGCCTAGTTTATATACTAGCCATATATATTGTATTATGATACTTACAAATGCAATGTTGAAAGCAACATTATCTTCTATCCTTGTCAACAGAACAACCTTTAAAGATGAATTTTTGTTGTAAATTCGGTAACGGGGGACATATACATTGATTGTGATACAGTATGTTTTACAAAGTCGGTTGGCTTTGTTCCCGTGCAGGGTTCTATGAAGTTGGATAATTTGGTACCTATGTCTATGAAGAAATTGTTTAAATGGTTAGCTATTTCTTTATTTTCTAGTAGTACTAGATTTACACCAACACAAAATTTGTTCAAATATGTGGTTTCAGATTTTCTTTTACCTTATCAAAATTTCTCTTATATTAGTCTTACAATCGTCGAGATTTTTTCTGTAATAATTTTTCTTTTGTAGACGTAATACTTTGGTTAACTCATTTTTGTAGCGACTTTCTGTTAATTCTGTCCTATTTTTTAGAAACCAGTGTTTTTAGCCCTCTTGATGACCAAGGTTTAATTTTTTTTTTTTTCCTGAATACATTGTTATTTTGACAGGACAGGCATCATTATAAGTGGTCACACATGATGTTATGATAAAAAACTATGACTTTATTCTTTTAAAAGGCCACTTTTCCCTTTATAGCCGATTTTTTAAGAATTGTCTCACCTGTCTCTCATTATTGTAAGCAGTAGCATGTCCCCTGTCCATGTCGTGTTCCACACTGCCCTGTGTTGCAGCCAATGGACCAGGCTCCTCTACGTAACAGCGATGTTCTCATCATGTGCAGTCTCAGTCAGACTCCCATGGCCAACCCAGACGCCATGATTGGAGAGTTCTGTGTCAATGCTGGTGAGTGGGGTGTTTAATGAGGTATTTGAAGAGGTACCTGAAGAGATATTTGAAACGGTATTTGAAGAGGTGTTTGAAGAGGTATTTGGCGTGATATTTTAATAGGTATTTGGAGAGACATTTGAATGGATAGTTGAAGAGGCATTTGAAGAGATATTTGAGGTGGCGTTTGAAGCTGTATTTAAAGGAAATGCATTATGAAGAAGTGTTTGGAGAGGCATTTTAAGAGGCATTTTAATAGGTATTTAATAAAGTATTTGAGGTAAATATTTCAAGAGCTGCTTGAAACACTATTTAAAGAGTTAATTGTTTCTGCTCTTCAGTCACATTTGCCATAATTGCATTATAGAATTTATGCAGAAATATCTCTGTGTTTGTAGTTATGTAATTAAACATAGCAGTATGTATTCGTAAAAAAGGTTATATGGGTACCAAAATGCTGGAAATGTGTCATTGGCAATGTTTTTACATTGCAGGTTTTATTATAGTTGACATGATAACAATAGTACACTATCCAGAAGCATTCCGGATCAGAATGGTGTCTTCTGATGACATCGCATCCTTTTTTAACCAATGAAAATCATTGAACATTAATTTTAATCTGTATTCACATCTATCGTCAAACCTACGCAATCTGTGTTTCCACATTTCAGCAATGACCTTGAAGAACGGCGGCAACGTCCTTGTTCCCTGCTATCCATCTGGTGTAACCTATGACCTCTTCGAGTGCTTATCCGGGCACCTTGAGAGCTGTGGCCTACTTTCTGTACCAATGTACTTCATCTCTCCCGTGGCAAAGAGCAGTCTCGCATATTCCAATATCTACTCCGAATGGTGCGTTCAATGTGGAGCACATATTCCAATATCTACTCCGAATGGTGCGTTCAATGTGGAGCACATATTCCAATATCTACTCCGAATGATGCATTCAATGTGAAGCACATATTTGCATTCGGTTTTTCTCTTTAAGAATTATTTCAAAATAGAAGGCATGTATTTTGTATAGTATTTTAAGTGTGGCTGAATAGTGACTAAAGTGGGTGAAATTGTTGTACTTCTGGCCATGATAGGTAAGTATCCCGAACAAGGTACACGTGTATTACACACACATTAATAAATTTTATCAACGATTAGTTGGTTCATATCTTTGGTCAATTAATCAGTTGCAATCTTGTGTAACCAATGATCGTTTTCAACAGTATAAACCAGTTGTTTTGAATACAATATGTAGGATTACAGAACGACAAAACACATTTAGCAAAAATATACAATATACATTCAGTAATGTTTCAAAACTGCTATGGTGGGAAGATTCAACACATTAAATGTCTAAACATCATAGGGCCATAACCAAACAAGGTGTTTGATGATAATTTTCCTGTGTTGATTATTATGAATAGGTGTGTGCAATTTCATCTGGTTGCATAACAAATGTATTGTACCTGTCACTGATGTTTCACACTAGTACTGACACCTAACAATCTCAAACTTTTCCCACAATGCCATGCTCAAACTAATTATAATATTATAAATTATCATCGATCAGTTTGGCCAAACTGATGATCGATTATGAAACTGATTCCCAGCACTACTCAGTGTTAAGTTGTATCCTGTGATTTCTGGACCGTGTTGTCATGCAGGCTGTCGACTGGGAAGAAGAACAAGGTCTACCTCCCAGAGCCTCCCTTTCCACATGCAGAGGTGAGTACAGCACACAACATATTCTTTCCCAACATTTCTATTTTTTGTGCAGAGCTGGTAAAAGTACATTTATTTATTGCTTGAATAGTACCGGATAGTACAAAGTACCTGGGTGTGAATCTACCTAAGTGAAAATAACAGTATTGTTTAAAGATTCTATTTAATGTACAGGTCAAAAGTAAATAATTGTACTTGTAATACACATAAATTACTTTATTCATGTCTTTAAAGTGGGCAACATATAAATGTTTGTGCTGTTGACATGACAAATATGGCCATGGGTACTAGAGTTCGTTTTCTGATTCTATCATAATTAATCTCTGAACGCAAATGGCAACAACTCACAAATATGAAACGCTCATAACTAACTTGCACAAATCCTGGTGACCATGCAAATTTATCAGAAAATATAAAACTTTGATCATGACAGGCCTTGGAGTAACTGAAGGAACGGCAGGAAATTGCTATAGTATACAACAAATTCACAGTGGATAGCATAATGACTACTGTAGAGAATGACATACACTGTTCTAATAGTGTCCCGTTATTTGTCAGAGAGACCGCTTTCGCTGTGCAGAAAGGGTGATCACTCAAACCAGGTCCTACTGTACATGGGTTTTGTGTAAAGCGTAAAGTGTAAAAACCTTTGAGCAGTCCTGAGGACCGGAGACTGCGCTATACAAGAACCTACCTTTTTTGTCATCTATTCAGTGATCATTATTGGTTCATTTTACATTGTCTATGATTTAATCTGACATCAACTTTGTTAATTGTCTATGGTTTAACCTAACATCAACTTTGTTCACTGTCTGTGGTTTAACCTGACACCAATTGTGTTCATTGTCTATGATTTAACCTGACACCAATTGTGTTCATTGTCTATGGTTTAACCTGACACCAGTTGTGTTCATTGTCTATGGTTTAACCGGACATCAATTGTGTTAATTGTCTATGGTTTAACCTGACATCAATTGTGTTCATTGTCTATGGTTTAACCTGACATCTATTGTGTTCATTGTCTATGGTTTAACCTGACATCAATTGTGTTCATTGTCTATCCTTTAACCTAACATCAATTGTGTTCATTGTCTATGGTTTAACCTGACACCAGTTGTGTTCATTGTCTATGGTCTAACCTGACACCAGTTGTGTTCATTGTCTATGGTCTAACCTGACATCAGTTGTGTTCATTGTCTATGGTTTAACCTGGCACCAATTGTGTTCATTGTCTATGGTTTAACCTGACATCAATTGTGTTCATTGTCTATGGTTTAACCTGACATCAGCAGTGTTCATTGTCTATGGTTTAACCGGACACCAGTCGCTATTTACCTTAGTCTACTAAAGTAAATAATTTCATCATCCAATATCCAATTCAAATTTGTCAAGGTGTAATACAGAAAATCAATAAAAATGCCTTGTTTTTTCAGTTGGTGAAGAACTGTCGACTTCGCCACTATGCCAGTCTTCATGGTGGGTACAATAAGATAGAAACCTGAGATTCCTTTGCCTTTGTATTTCCTTCACCTATGATTAATTTGCCATTTAGCACAATAACGACTAATAGCTAATTTAAATCAGGTCAATGTTGAAAGAAGTGAGGTGATTTTATTAGAATATTAATAATAAATAACTTCTTACGCGCCAATATCCTTAGACAATCCGAGCTCAGTGGCGCACCAAAACCAAAGGATTAAGCATTCTCGTATTCGTGTGCCAGGCGAAAGTCGTCAACAAATGGATGGATGTGCTAGGAAGCTAGGGAGGATAGGCAATATTGAAAAAATAGGTTTTGAGGTGACGACGAAATGTAACAATATTTTCTGCTGATTTAACATTAACGGGAAGCGAATTCCATATAGTTGGCACGGCAACTGAAAAAGCTCGAGTTCCAGCCTTTGTCTTAACTCTAGGAACAGATAGCAACTTCGAACTAGACGACCGAAGTTGTCTGGCTTGTCTAACTGGTGTGAGCATTGAGTAAACATAATGCGATATCGTACGGGGAGCCAATGCAGTGATTTTAGAAGTGGCACTGAGCGGGAGAATCGAGGAGATTGTGTGACTACCCTTGCTAAACAATTAGTGCATTGATTCATACAATGAATCAGTTTTCAAATGGTTGTTTCTAAATGTATTAGATTGCTAAATCTGCAGCTTGTGCTGTGTGTATACATAGATAAATAAGAGTGATTTGCAGAACGATTTTGTTGAGGAGAACTGGGTTCTGTTCTAACTAACAGGTGATCCAAATTTTAAAGCAGTTGTCAATAAGTGTCTGATAGCAGTGGTTTATGTCACGATCTTTCATCATAGCAAGACTGGCAACACTCAAGATCAATTAGACATATCGCTTGCTATAATATACATACATGTACATACTTTAAATACATACCTTAAGCACATACAATACTTGAGTACTGAGACTGTCTCAATGGTTGCATTTCTGTTGGTTTTGTTTTGAGAAACACAATTTAGCTGCATGTTATTGTGTGAGACAAACAGACAGACGTATTTATTTTTGACCATAAATGTACAAATTGAAATAATTAACCTAAATGTAAGGTCAAGGAGACTCCCATTAAGACAACATGTCGCTTACACGGGAGCCCCTTTTGATACAGAGTCACTCAATTAATCAGGCTAAAAATTGCTTGTATTAAAGCCTTTTTATACAGTGAAGATCTACTAAAGTGTTGGTGGCTATTGAACCATTCATTTTCTGCTATTTAGATGGATTTAACAATGATCTGAAGACTCCAGCTGTTGTGTTCACGGGGCACCCGTCACTGCGATTCGGAAACGTCGTCCACTTTCTTGAGTTGTGGGGCAAATGCAGCTCAAATACTCTCATTGTCACAGGTTAGTTTTATATCTATATATTTGTCACATTTGGTTGGTAACTAAATGGTATACATACACATAATTTGAATACATGATGATTCTTATCAATTATAATCTTTTATATCTCTTCAATTCTGTATTCGTATAATAAAATTAAGGTATTCATACGTGAAAACATATTTTTCATTTGTAAATATCTTTGGTTGTAAACTTATATATAGTCGTGATCTAAACATTGTACACATGGAAAACATTGCTGCTTTATAAGATCACAGTTTTCTAAGGAAATTTAATTTCTTGGATTTGTGTTTTTTGTATGCAGTGTATATTCTATCATGTGAATTCACTGGGGAAGTTTTCTGCACAAATATTTGTGTGTGATTAGTGTCAAGGTATGAAAATTTAGAACCTTAAATGCTTGTACACATTTTCAGGTGAGCAGTACATCAGATATTTTGGTACTGCACATTTCTATTTATTTGTTTGCTTACTCAGATTTGAAACGCTGACATAGTTGCGGTAATGTACCAGATTATTTCTGCATTTTACAATGTCATAGCATCAACTACAGCTAACCATGGTGACACTAACGCCTCACTTGTATACAAAAATAGGTACTTCTAAGTTGTGAATGTTACGACATTGTTAATTATTATAATAAAATGTTACTGATATTAATTTTAGAACCAGACTTTGCCTACCTGGATGCCCTGGCCCCTTATCAACCTTTGGCAATGAAGGTTAGTAGTGCCACTGTCACTGAAAGCATCTCGCTCTCCACCACGACATGAATCTGTGATGTGTTCAGTTTCCTGTTGTAGATATATATCTGAATTTTACCAACATTTGTAAATACAATAATTTGTGTTTTAGCATGTTTTTGTTTGGTGGGTTTTATATATATCATGAACACAGTGGTCAGTTGATTGCACCAACTTGTAAGGTCCAATGTGGATTACGTTTGTGTAATATCTTTCTAGTGCTCCATTGTTTTTTTTACAAAAACTCACTTCTGTGCTTTATCTTCAGAGTATAAATGAAATATTGTACTTGATATATGAATATCTCAAGTATACAGCACAGCGACTTAATGCAAGGGCCAAAATCTTTTTTGTACATTTCATTTATGAAATTTTGCTCAATCAAAAACTAGAAATATATATATTAGTTTCTGTACTGTTATATGTGTGATATCTATAGTATATTTATAGTTGTGATCTGAAGAAATATAATTTCATGTGGTATGTGTTATAAATCAAATTGCTGTACATTTCTCTATCCATTGTCCAGTAATGTCATACATGTGATGTTTGCTAGGTTGCCTACTGCCCCATTGACACTAGTCTCAGCTTTGCGCAAGCAAACAAACTCATCAAAGATCTCAAGCCTTTACACATGATCGTTCCTGAGCAGTACACAGTGCCACCTACATCCATGCCGCATCGAACTGACCTCGTCATCGACTGTGTAATGATATCAACTTTTGTTACACTTGCTACTTCAGTGATAGGTAGAGTCTTTATGTCAGGAAACACTCAGAATGTGGATGCCAGTGATAGTTTAGACAAAGTCATTGGATACAGGGGGCTTAATGTGCTATGCCCCCAATGTTGCAAGTGGGGGTGCTTAGCTTCACAAAATGTTGGTGGGTTTTGACGATTTTTTTGGTGAACGTCATTTGAGGTGCAATTTACAGTTGAATTGGCATAATTGTGTAATAAAATATCGTAATTGCTCTCTGAAGATCTTCAACAACACCCATCCTGCAAACCTTTTGAACATCATAAAAAATGTTCAACAGCACCACCCCCTCCCCGGCTTCAACAGCACCACCCCCTCCCCGGCTTCCAAGTCATCAACTCCGAATGCTGAAGCTCCAACTCGCCCTCCTCAATATGAATTTTGTTCTGCTGCCAGTGTTAGAGATTGACAGACCAGCTCAGTGAATCCATGACAGATCACATATTTACCCCCTGTGCAGGTTGTTTTACTCCCCCTGGCGTAGATGCCAGATAGAAGGGACCAATAATAATAATAACAAACATTGTTTATTCACGATAACCTTATAAAATATACATTTTATCTTCCTAAGGGTCGTGATTATAAAATATTAGAGTACAAGTAAATGTTATTTAAATGCTACACAAAACGGCTTATAGTGTCTCTTCAGAAAGACACAGGAGAACCGGGGTGAATTAAATTACCAAATTTTCAAAACAGCAGTAGACAAACAGTCAACAGTCCAGTGGTGTAGCCACTAGATCACTGCATGCCATGCCACTGGAATGATGTCAGTTTATTGTTTGACGTAATATTCACAAATTTGTCAATCAGTTCGATCTGGCAGTTTAAGATTATATGAAGGAAAATGAACTTAAAAGTGCAGATAAAAGTACTAAGTTATATATGCATTGTTGCCAAATATGTACATGTTTGCATAGGCTGCATGGTTGGGGTTTAAAGGGTAAAACTACTGGTGTATGATTTTAGACTAATATATCTGAAGTCACTTACATGTACACTTAATGTTCTGCGTTTTAGAAGTACGCCCAACTTCCAACATTTCTACTATCTTAGAGCTAAAAGTGAATCCCATATATCTTTGCTCTAATTTGTTTCTGTCATATGACCCCCAGGAACCCCCACCTGCCACCATCAGACAAGCTGAGGTCATCACACCCCCAATCAAACGCCGCTTTGAAAAGGTCGACCTAGATGCTGAGGTATGGACACCGAGCAATATATATATATAACAACACTTATAATGTGAGGTCTTATATAGCACCAACTGTGGAACGCACTCCCAGCAGACAATTGCTCATGTAGATCACAGGTTTTCGGAAATCACTTTTCTATTTACCGGTAGTCATTTTATATAGATGTATCTCTTCAACAAATGTAGTGTATGTTTTACGCAATGCATTATTCATATATTTAGTATTAACCGTTTTACCAGCTTTTAAGATTTATTTATATATTTATTTGTGTATTTTTATAGTACTCTATAAATTATATTAAATTACTAGTTTCAGCTTTATTATAAATTATATTAAATTACTAGTTTCAGTATTATTTTGTATCATCCTATTTGTACAGCACAGCGATGCAAGTGGTAATTTGCTCTTTAAAATATATATATTATTGTCTGCCTAGACAAGGCACTTATGCAACTTACTCCACTGTTGGAGCAGGTGTTTTGGCAGCAACTAATGCAGTGCCTGTATGGGTTTAGTTTAGACAAAAAAAATTATTTTTATAATTTCCTTACGAGGGATCATTTATTTCCTATGACATAGATACTATGAAGAAAGACCTTTTGTCTCTTCCAAATGGCTCAGGCAAAGCAGGGTGAACAGAATTGCCAACATGTTTGATACTGCAACAGGTGTGTTCAAATCTATGTCCTCTTGATTGAGTCTGGTGTTCTGTACACCCCCACAATGAAAGAGAAGTATGTTGTGTGGCTTCTCTAGAATGTTTAGATTGATACGTTTATTGTTGATTCCTCTTGTTTGACAGTTTGCTGCGAGCCTCGTGCCGAGTGAGGTGAAACCTGGTGTGTCAGTCGCAATGCTTACAGGGACTCTCTCAAACAGAGATAACAAATTTACATTAAAGGTGGGTGATAGACGGCATTGTGTGTTGTATGTGTGTGTGTGTACGTGTGTGTACGTGTGTGTGTGTGTACATGCTTGTGTCTGTGTTCATGTGTGTCTGTGTGTGCGTCTCTTTGTGTGCGTCTGTGTGTTTGCGTGTGCATTTGTGTGTGCGTGTGTATGCATGCATGTATGTGTTTGCGTGTACCTTCATGCATGTGTGCATTTTATAACGGTCTCCCTCATACAATCCAAAATTATGGTCCCACTAATATGGTCACCTTGTTGTACAGGTCACTTTAGTCCTGAAGATGACCTAGTCAGGTTCCATTATACTTGTATCGACAAACAAATAAGTGACATCCACACACCAACATATAGACACAGGGAGAATATGTAGTTCCTGCCTGTGATCAAATCTGATGTTAGCCACTATAGCTACATTTATACTGATATCAGTCCTGTGCTACAGGCTGATGATTGCAGCTTGATCATAAATTGTAGGTATTCCCTGGTGTGAGGCATAGGGATAGGCTTAAGGGCAGTAGATTGACAACTAATTAGGGCCATTTAATTAGAACGTTACTAATCATTCTTGACACAAATAATCACAATCAATAACTTTGTAAAGTTCTGTTAAAAGTACAAAATGTGATCGTTTTTATCATAAGAAATCATGTTATATTATGTAAGATATGTCTATTCAAATATGTTTTTAATTAACAAAATTTTTTAATTTTCATTTCTTGTTATCTGCATTCTTATTGCTTTGACAGCCAGTGTCAAAGACCCCAGCACCGTCAACGGGTAAGAAACGCAAGCTGGATGACGGTGACATCACGCAACCAACATATGTATGGGGAACATTGGATGTGTACGAGTTTGTCGACAACTTGAAGAAGGTTGGTTGAAGTACAGTTACATAAATACCTGTTTATTTGTGTCACAGCCTGCCTTGTTTGTCTCTAGACTATCATAAACATGTCTCTCAGTTTACTGAACATTCTTCAGGATACATCTTTTTCAAATCAAAAACTTTCATTTTTCATATCCAAAACGTATTTTACCTGGTAAAGGCTTTCATCTTTACGTATCACGTCGACTTCATCAGTACCGATGATGCAGAATGACGTCATCGTACACGTGAGGCAGTTCGTAATTGCCCTTGTCTCTGTTGATGGGTGGAGAGTGGAAGAAGGAGAATCATTTGTGTCATATGTTGTTGTGTCGCGAAGTCTCCAATCAAAGAAGTGTGAAAAATCATCAGAAAAAGACTAGAGAATGACAAGACACTAAAGAAGAGAACAAACCTAAACGTAGACGACAGTTGTTGAAATTTGTCTTGGGGACTATGTACTTTAGATTTGGAGGATAAATTTATTAACAGAAGTTTGGAATAGCCATGGGCAGTCGGGTAGCCCCCCTTTGTTGTGAACATGTACATGGAGGACTTGGAACAGAAAATCATAGCTACAGACAATTGCCAACCAAGAAACTGGAAGAGATATGTGGACGATGTAATTTGCCTGGTACACACAGGAAAGGCAAATAAATTACAACAACACATGAACACTGTAGACCTCGTGGGTAGCATCGTTTTCATGAGAGAAGACGAAGAGGACAACAGCATGCCCTTCTTGGATGCAAAGTTCACCAGAAAGGAAGATGGCAGTGTGAAGTCCACAGTACTGGTACAGGAAGAAGACTGACCAATACCTGAACTTTGCGTGCCACCACCCCAAGCATCAGAAGTTAGGAGTTGTCAGAATCCTTATGAACAGGTGTGAGATGATAACTTCAGAGGAGGGGAAGAAGAATGTAGAGGTGGAACACTTGAGAGGAGCTCAAAGTGTATGTGGCTATCAGTCCTGGGCCTTGAAGAAGGTGATGGATAGCAGCGAGAAAAAAAAACAAAGGACAGAAACTACAGGAACCAAGTAGTCATCCTGTATGTGGAGGGGGTATCAGAAAGAGTACATCAAGTACTGAAGAAGTATGGAGTAGCAATAGCCATGCGTCCACACACCACCCTCAGGTGCCTGTTGGTGCATCCCATGGATAAAATAGAGCTAGAAAAACAGGGCGAACTGGTGTACCAAATACCATGCAAGAACTGTGGTGCTGAGTACATTGGAGAGACAGGAAGACTACTCAAAACACGACTGGAGGAACACAGAAAGGACGTAGACAACAGGAAAAATGAGAAATACACAAGGATCAGAGAAAAAAAAATTGATGTCTACCATCAATAAATCCGCCCTTACGGGCCATGCGACAACTGAAAACCACATCATAGACGGGGAAGGAGCGAAAATTGTAGACAAGGAACCCAACCAAAGAATCCGGCACATCAAGGAAACCATCTGGATCAGGAAGACCAGAACACCCATCAACAGAGACGAGGGCAATTACGAACTGCCTCACGTGTACGATGACCTCTTTCTGTGTCACCGGTACTGATGAAGTCAACGTGATATGTCAGATGAAAGCCTTTACCAGGTAAAACACGTTTTGGATATGGAAAAATTAAGTTTTTGATGTCTTTCAGCTGTCGCACATGTGCAGCAGCTGACATACACTTGTCTCTCAGCTGTCATACACGTGTCTCGCAGCTGTCATACATATTTATTATTTAATTTATTTATTATTGTTGTTTTAGTTTTTGTTATTTTGTCATAAGTTATTAATAACTGTCATGTATTTGTTTGTGTCTGTCCAAGGACCACAGTGGAACCAGTGCTTGCACTTTTTTGTGTCATCCTTATATGTCATGTATTCTGTAGTTATATATTATGTATGTACACACTTACATTTTATATTCAATCAATCAAATACCTTTCAGCTGTTATACATGTGTCTTTCAGCTGTCATACACGTGTCACTCAGCTGTCATACTTGTCTTGTGTTATAGCAGGCCATCACAGACGTGACAGTGGAGGACAGCCCTGGCGGTGGACACACAGTTCACTTGGTGGGTCTCTCAACTCAACACGTCACATTTACCGTATTCATTTTTTAGAAATATTCTAAGGAAACGTAAATTTATTTCTGAAACTAGTGTGAAAACGATGAAATGGTGGCGTCACATGGTAGGACTTGTGTGTATTTCTTACTGTTTCCGCTATGTGCCACCACTAAATGTATTACTTATGTAACAAATATGGTGCCACCGACACATATTTTTTCAAGTTATTTGTGATTACCACTTGTTTAAAACTACTTTTCATTGGAGACATAAGTTAGCAGTGCTTAGGGAGACAAACAATCTGCGTGACAGATGTGCCAATACATGAATAAAGTCATAGAGCAGGCCATGCAATCCTCCACATATATTCATGTTTAATTCAGCCGGGATGACACACATCTTAAGTTGACAGAAAGTAATTTGTGCACCTACATGATGGTGATTTATACACCCACATGATGGTGATTTATACACCCACATGATGGTGATTTATACACCCACATGATGGTGATTTATACACCCACATGATGGTGATTTATACACCCACATGATGGTGATTTATACACCCACGTGATGGTGATTTATACACCCACGTGATGGTTATTTATACACCCACATGATGGTTATTTATACACCCACATGATGGTGATTTATACACCCACATGATGGTGATTTATACACCCACGTGATGGTGATTTGTGGTCAAAGGGATACTGGACCAAAGTGGAATGTTCTTTCTCATGTTGTCAATGTTTGACAGGGAATTACAATAAAAGATGGATCCAGTGATCAGTTTTAGTAATAGATCGATGCTGAAAACGGGAGTGTTTGCTAATTAGGGCTTAAAAGAACGAATGTGGTACGTCTGGCAGTATGTCCAACTGAGACGCTCAAGGGCAGCTGCATCATTACAGTCTCCCAAAATACACAGCATCATGTATTAGTGGGTGGTGGCTTTGTCATCACGTATCACAGGGGAAACAAATTGCCACACTAGGTCCACCTGTCGAATGGAACATATATCAATACACATTGATGGTAACATGGATACGAGAACCGGGCAGTGAGGCGGCTATTGGCTGTCGTGTTGGACGCCATTTTGGATCGTTCAAGATCTTATGTCCCACACAATGTACATATTGGTGGCAGTCAGTAGTGGCTTATTAAACAAGTCAATTTCTTTGAATTTGCAAACGGAAGAGTCCCTAATGTGGTATTTTCAGATTGAATGATTTCGTTTACCAGACCTTCACTTTGTTCTGTCTGGTGTTACCAGTACCTGGACCTTAGCTGTTTATTGTTTGCTTGAATGTCAAGCAATTCAGTTGTTTGGATTGTTAAGTAGACGTTATTTATGTCATAAGATATCAAATATCTTGTCACATGACACTTGTCACATGACACTTGTCACATGACACTTGTCATGCAGAACGATAAACACATAACAAAGTTTGTCCACTAGCAAAAGTCATGAGACACATAAAATATTCAGATGTGTCAACTACCTTATCTTGTCACATGAACGATGTACAATAGTTATTTTTTTTACAGCCAAGCGAAGATTCACTGATACAGATAGAGGACGGATCGACACACATCATCTGCGGCAATGAGTCACTCCGTGTGCAACTACGCGACACACTGCTCAAATGTCTGGAAAAATTATAGTGCCAAAACGTGACCAGCGCATGCACCAAACATATACTAGCGATTATGTATGTGAATGTTTGCCATAGTTGTAGGTGTGGTGCTTTGCAGCATGACATGTCTGCAGTGTTGTCAGAAGTATTCAACTATGTTTAATAAAGCCTGTATCTATAATCTGTGTCCAGTAGTAGTTGTGAAATGGGATATGTTATAAACACAAAGATGATGCAATGGTGATATTAGTTGCTGATGTCGTTAAGCATGCCTGTAGATACATCAGTTATATCATCATCATCACTGTGCAGCCGTAGTGTCCCGTGGTTGGGCGAAGGCCTCAGCATGTCGTTTCCAGATCTGCCTGTCTTGCGCTATCCTCTGCCAGATGGTGCCCTTCCAGTACTCGTCTAGTTCGTCTCTCCACCGTCTCTAGGTTGTGATACGCGATGTCCATCGGTTATCTCGTAGTCTGCTGATGTGCCCTGTCCAGGTCCACTTCTGTCTTCTGATTTGTTCTATCACGTCTATGACATTTGTCTTCTGCCTTACCCAGATGGTTTTTTTCTCTCCCGATATGTGATGCTCATCACACTTCTTTCCATCTTTGTTTGTGCGGTTGGTAGCTTCTTCTTTGCCTGGATGGTGAGTGCCCATGTTTCCGCGCCGAATGTCATCGCTGGAAGTACGCATGAAGACTTGTCTCTTCAAGCAGGTTCCAAAGTTTCCCTTGAAGATGTCGCGGTCTTTGTCAATGATCCTTCATCAGTTATATATGTATATTATATGCATATACACACACACGCGCGCTCGCACGCACACACACACACACACACAAACGCACATATATATGAATATATGGGTCTCTAGTTTGATCAAAATGGTATCGACAAACATGCACGAACGCACGCATGCACGCATTCACAGAATGTTGTCAAACCACATTTTATGTGTTTTTTGGGCGGTACAGCACCCACAGCAAGGGGCACATCTTGGATGTGGTCATTGTTAGAGATAATACTTGCATAGTGCCAGTGTTACCAAGTGTCTATGATCTGTGTTTATGAGACACAGACGGCAATCCACCCGGAGACCACTTGGCCGCAAATTTTGTGGTAAATGCAAGGAAGCCGGCTGGGGTTCAGAAAACGCTAACTTTTCGCTGACTGCGTCAGATATGTGTTTCCTATTTTGGCAAAGATATTATATCTTTGTCAGATTTTAACAGTGATGGACCTGTTGAGGCAATGGTTGAAGCGTTCGACACTGGACTACGTCAGATTGTCGATCATCACGGTCTCTTGCTCGAGAAGACCTAACTCGCGCCATCCATTCCAATCGGCACACCGCCATGGCCACTCGACGGAGCTCCTGCGAGTCAAGAAAGTGCAAGAGTGTTCTCGTGATGCTTGATAGTCAAGCGTATTCGACACAGTGGGCCACGAGTTCTTGATGACTCGAATGGAACATTCGTTTGGCATCACAGACTCGGCGCTTGCATGGCTGTGGTCGTACACCAGTGAACGTCATCAGAGGGTCGCCGTGTATATATAGCGCAGTGTCAACTGGTTGCGTTTTGAAATGTGGCGTCACAAAGGTCTGTGCTTAGACCTATACTGTACTGTATATACACGAGACCCATCGGCGATATCGTTGCACGACACGGGGTGCAGTACCACTGTTATGCGGATATGACGCGCAAATCTACATGACAGTGGAGCGCGACCAACCCATCGCTGCAGCAATAACGAAGATCGAGTTATGTGCACATGTAGCGGAGGTGACCGACTGGTTAGAAAGAAATCAAATGAAGTTGAACACTGAGAAGTCAGAGACAGTTATCTTTCTCACCTCAAAACAACGAGACAATTTGCCGCCCGATATTTAACAGTGACGAGTGACGGTATGCGGACATCGGGTTGTGCAGAAGACTTTTGTACGCAATCTAGGAGTCATACTCAATAGCGGTCTAATTATTGAAACACAGGTTGCACAGATAGAAAAGTCGCCCTACTACCAGATTCACAATATTGGGCAAATTCGGTCAAACTTCACCGCTGATGCATGCAAGACCAGGTGCACGCGCTCGTGACTTCACGTCTAGACTACGCAAATTCATTACTCCATGGCCGTCCGCAGACGATGCTGCAGGGTGCAAAACGCGTGCAAAACTGCGCAGCCCGGCTCGTACGCCGTATGAAAAAGCACACTCCTGTACTGCAACATCTGCATTGGTTGCCTATTCGTGTGCGCCCGACATACAAAGTGTGTACTGCACATGATCAGGTGCCGGGTTATCTCGCAGAGTTACTGAATTGACGCCAACCGAACCGGCAATTGAGATAGATCTGCGTCTTTGCCACTATTGTCTGTGTCGGCTTCGCAGACAGTCACTCTCGGAGACTGTCCGTTCGCTGTATCCGCAGCCAGTCTGTGGAAGAGTCTGCCGAACTGTGTCAGGACGGCAAAGACACGACCTTAGTTCAAAACATTACTGAAAACACACCTTTTTAGAGTTTATATAATATGATCACGTGGACTTTATCACATGCACTTATTCATATTTTAATTAATTAATGTTATTATTATTTTAATTATTTATTATATTTTAATGAACTTATTTAGGTTTATTTTTAAATACCCATAATATATTTTAGTTGTTTAAACATGTAGGTATATTACTAATGGTAGGACTATTTTAATGATTATTTCATGGCGTACATTTTAAATTGTTTGTTTTAATTTAATACAATTTAAAGTAGTTACGAGTACATGCATGTAAATCGCTTAAAGGCAATCTGATTGATCGGGCGCTATAGAAATACATTGTATTATTATTCAGCTGCAACCGATGAAGTCAATTACTTTAATTTGATTCAGCTAACTTCCATACGTTGCATAGGAAATCTGTCTGGGTAGTTTACGTAGTCACCCCCCGGGCTTGCGAGGATGTTTCACATGAACTGCTGTGCAAACTGCGTGCAAATTGTTACCTCGGTGGTGGCCATATTAATTTGCCATGTTGAGGAGAATAGAGCGACAGGACAGCGTGTAATAAACACTTTCAACATAGGTTTTAGAAATTCTGTGTTGACTTTTCTACAAGCGCGCCTCTATAATTAAGTTTGGTTCTCCTATAATAAAATTTGTGTGTATCAGCCACTCCGTCAGGCAAAACGTAATTTTAAGGCAATCCAGTGGTGCCCGGTGAGATGGAAGCTTGGCGTGCTCGGATGTATGCCTACTCGATTCATCCAAATGGTCAACTCTGTACACTGTAATATTTTATAACGTACAGTTATTATATATATAGACTTATTGAATACATCACATAAAATCATTCCATTTACATTCTGACTGTTATGTTCTGGGATGGGGACAGTGTTTAATAAGTATAACACTTCAACTGTCTACATTTCCACTATTGTAAAATATTTTTTATAAACACATGTTCCAGTTGATTGTGGAAATAAGCATTCATTCAATTCAACTCTGATTTGTTCTGTTCTGTTCTGCTGCGATGATAATACTATCGAGACAACCCCAAATTTCACGAGCTGCAATTCCAATAGAGCCAACTCGATAACTAAAAGTTGGCAAGTATTTGGTTGGAGGCGTTTTAATTCATGTGGTAAACTTACTTCCGTACACAGACGTCGTTGAGTGTCCGCTAGCCGGCATTGTGTGTGTGTGCGTGCGTGCGTGCGCGCGCGCGTGTGCATGCGTGCATATGTGAGTACGTTTGATCGTGCATATGCGGCTAGACGGTAATTTAACGATGAATGTATATATACATATGTGTACGCTACAACATAACATGGTATAGACTATTGAGTCACAATTATTGCTATTTATCTTGGGAAAAACCGACATGTAGTTTTGCCAAAAGGTGGCAGTTTATTATTTCGTCTACTGCGCCATATCCACCCACGAAAATTGGGCGTTTTCTCCAGTCACCGAAACCAGACGGATTTCCGACCCCTCTTGATCCTTGTTCATGATATTGATGATCCTGATGCTGATGATGATCCTGCTGATGATGATGGTGATTGTGTCGTTGGTAAGTCATCTGAGCTCTGTCGATGAAACACATCACTGAGTAGTACACAAAGACAACGCACACACACACACACACACACGCACACACACACACACACACACACGCACGCACGCACACACACACACGCGCGCGCGCATTTTGGTGGTCGAAATACTATTTCTTTCTGCACGAAATCCCTGTGTTACTACGAAATGACCCGCCTACACATTCTCAGTGTTGGGTTAAGGCTTTTAATAATTTTTTCACCGGTAATTGTAATGGAGCTTTTTAATGTTTTTGACCGACCGACCGACCGAAAAATTCAAATCAGAGTCGCCCTAAATATTAAGCCTCCATATGAGTGGGTAAGTCAACTACGGCACCCTGGTGTCTTACCTCACTGTAGCTCTCTGACGATCCTCCCTCCGAGTCCTCCTTCGACCTCAATCTCCTGCGACAAACAACATCCTTTATTTTCACTTGCACTGGTGAATTTGGGAAATAACGCGTCTCCACCGTCTGGGTAACGTTCAGTCGGAAAAGGCAAGACAAAACCAGAGTTGGCTTCAAATAAAATACATTCGTAATAGCATGTTTACAATCGTATTCATGGTCGTTTCAATGTTAATTCTAAAATCGTCTGTGTAATCTACCTGAAGCGGTTATTCGAAGAGACAAAGCTCGTAGCCTCTGGCTCATAGCTATACAGATGCCAAAGTGGGCCAGTGACCTCCGATCTTGTAGTTATTTAGTATTGTACATATTAGTCAACACATTCAGTTGTCATTCATTCTCCAGGCGGCGTCACTGTGGAGTTTTGTTAAAATAATTGTATGTTGCTTGCAGTGCCGTAAATGGCGACAGCAGTCATTACATGATCACGGGAACGATTTTAAGTTCGAAATACACGCTGTACTGTAATTGTGACAATTGCTGCCCTTGATTTGTTGATCCACGGTTGCGTATACGCTAGTTGTTGTATATGAATCGTAGCGCATAAAAGAGAACTATTCAGAAGAAAGTTCAGTAACGTACCAACACATGACGATTGCTGCGCAAGGCACGCCCAACACTAGGATCGCAATCCCGGCAAAGAGAAGATACCACCATGTCCACCCAGCAGCTAGAAGGCAGGACGCAGCACATGGTGTAACGAACATTGAAAGGACAAACACACGCGCGCATGCTTACAACGCAATGTTTTCAGTTATCCAGACTGCTGTCAAATCATGTCTCTAAACAATGTCTCCATGTCTAAACAAATTAAACCAGTAATGATACGTTAGATATGCACCTACTGCGACTATATTGACTATGTCGACGGTATCGGTTGGTCGGTCGGTCGGTCCTCTCGGCCAATCGGACATTTAGCCACTTATTTGATTATAGTTACCTATTTCGCACGGTATTCCAATGAACCCGGGGTAACAGGAACACTTGACTTTGCCGTCTCTCATGTAACATTTCCCACCATGCGCGCACTGACATGATGTTGTTTTGTCTGTGGAAGAAAATGATTCCGTGACGTGTTCGTACACACCTCGCTGTTCTCATCAAGAAAGAACGTAATAGTTTTCTGGAAGACTCGAAGAACCACACCATGTTCTCATGCTTCGGCTCTGTTACATTTTTCTATGCATATTATTCACACTGTTGATTAAATGACGTGTCACAAAAATAGGACTACGAGTTCAAACGCAGATGTTTAGCCCGACATTTTATGGGAGTGAGCTTGAGCGTATGGAAAGCAACACGTACCCTCGCAGTATTCCCCACCGTAACCAAAGGGACATGTGCATTCGACCGCTTTGGCGCCTTTAGTCAATGCTATACATGTCGCCCCGTTCTGACATGGGTTTTTCTCTTTGCAGTCTGTAAGATAAACAATACAACTGACCACGCGTTGATTCAATACCACATCCGTTAGAAACAATACAACTGACCACGCGTTGATTCAATACCACATCCGTTAGAAACAATACAAATGAACACGTGTTAATCCAGCACTACTTCCAACCTAACCAATACAATTGACTACATGTCAAATTAATACCTCTTCCTACCTAACTAATACAAATGACTACATATCAAATTAATACCACTTCCTACCTAACCAATACAAGTGACTACATATCAAATTAATACCACTTCCTACCTACCCAATACAAGTGGCTACATATCAAATTAATACCTCTTCCTACCTACCCAATACAAGTGGCTACATATCAAATTAATACCACTTCCTACCTAACTAATACAAGTGACTACATATCAAATTAATACCTCTTCCTATCTAACCAATACAAGTGACTACATATCAAATTAATACCACTTCCTACCTACCCAATACAAGTGGCTACATATCAAATTAATACCTCTTCCTACCTACCCAATACAAGTGGCTACATATCAAATTAATACCACTTCCTACCTACCCAATACAAATGACTACATATCAAATTAATACCACTTCCTACCTACCCAATACAAGTGACTACGTATCAAATTAATACCACTTCCTACCTACCCAATACAAGTGACTACATATCAAATTAATACCACTTCCTAACTAACCAATATAAGTGACTACATATCAAATTAATACCACTTCCTACCTAACCAATACAAATGACTACATATCAAATTAATACCACTTCCTACCTACCCAATACAAGTGACTACGTATCAAATTAATACCACTTCCTACCTACCCAATACAAGTGACTACATATCAAATTAATACCTCTTCCTATCTAACCAATACAAGTGACTACATATCAAATTAATACCACTTCCTATCTAACCAATACAAGTGACTACATATCAAATTAATACCACTTCCTACCTACCCAATACAAGTGGCTACATATCAAATTAATACCTCTTCCTACCTACCCAATACAAGTGGCTACATATCAAATTAATACCACTTCCTACCTAACCAATACAAATGACTACATATCAAATTAATACCACTTCCTACCTACCCAATACAAGTGACTACGTATCAAATTAATACCACTTCCTACCTACCCAATACAAGTGACTACGTATCAAATTAATACCACTTCCTAACTAACCAATATAAGTGACTACATATAAAATTAATACCACTTCCTACATAACCAATATAAGTGACTACATATCAAATTAATACCACTTCCTACCTAACCAATACAATTGACTACATGTCAAATTAATACCTCTTCCTATCTAACCAATACAAGTGACTACATATCAAATTAATACCACTTCCTACCTAACCAATACAAATGACTACATATCAAATTAATACCACTTCCTACCTACCCAATACAAGTGACTACGTATCAAATTAATACCACTTCCTAACTAACCAATATAAGTGACTACATATAAAATTAATACCACTTCCTACATAACCAATATAAGTGACTACATATCAAATTAATACCACTTCCTACATAACCAATACAAGTGGCTACATGTCAAATTAATACCACTTCCTACCTAACAAATACAAGTGATTACATATCAAATTAAAAACCACTTCCTACCTAACCAATACACGTAAAATTAATACAACTTCCTACTTAACCAATACAAGTGACTACATGTAAAATTAACATCACTTCGTGTCGATCCAATACCACATCCTTCCTAAACAATACAATTGAGTAACAACGTGTCGAAACAATATCGCGTCCTCCCTGACCAATACAATGAACTAACCACTTCCTTTGTTGGTTCAATACCACTTCCTTCCTAACCAACACAAGTGACCACGTGTCGAAACAATACCACTTGCCTACTAACCAATAATGAAGCCTAAAATGACAACGTGACAAATTAACATAAATTTCTTCCTAATCAATACAACTCAGAAACCATGTGTCGGTTCAACGTTACTTCTTTCCTAGCCAGGATTTAGCTAAAACTAATGTTTTAAAGGTGCCTCCTCATTTCGATTTTGTTTCGCCCGTCTAATGTTTGCTTCTGACCCAATATCAGTGTAAGGTAGCAGTTTGGACACCTACACATGTTCATAGTTATGTTGTAACATGCTAATTAAGAGATGGAATACATCTTAATTGTCATTCTAATGTCGCCACCAGCCACAATATGGCAGCACCATATGCTAAGTAGATGACGGATATTGTTACATTCTTTATTTTGTGAAACTACATTTTCATGATTTAATTGCTAAGGTGTTGATTATAATTATATTTAGGTAATTAATTACTATGAGTAACCAGTTGCTTGAATGGTATGAGATAAACTCCAGAGACACTGGTCACGTGTGTATTTTCACCAAGCATTGGTACAGCAGCTGTGGGCTAGGCTGGCTCAGGTTTCACACAACAAGGAGGAGACATTTATTTTTGGTGAGTGTCAACTTGTTCAATAATACTTTTAAGGTATTATTTCCCTTTTCTAATTATACCACATCATGAAGTGAAAGATTGTCCATCATTAGACCTAAACTTGCATGGATGTTTTAAAGCAATTATTTAGTTATAAGGGTTTTCACTATATGGAAAATTGCTTTGAGTGGACACCCCAGGATGCTGTGGTTGACCCACACTGGCTGGTTGTAAACAGTAGTGGTCTTAATGAGTTTTAGAATGCTTGCATCCTGCTGGTGATATAACTTGCAGAGTATACAGTTTTAATCATGTTTAATCAGGTACTGTGTTTTGTATTATGATGCTTAATCTACGTGCTATTAGGTTAATATACGGCCATATTATGCATTTAGCAACAAAATGTGTTCTATAAAGCTGTGCAGTCAGTATCAGAAACTGCCCAGTGGCCACTAATGTCCTCCTGATTAATCACCCTATGGGGTTGGCTGTGTAGAGTGTGGAGCATATTCCCTAGAGACTGACACTTGAAAACAAGTTGGGAGCCACCCTGGATAGTTTAGCTAGATGGTAAGCACTGGCCGAGTGTTTGGTTCAGTCATTTAACAAGTCATAGAATAGGTATACTCTGTAGTAAATTGGAACAGAATATGGTAACACAAAGTAGTATAGGAATATGGAATTGAAATACTTGTGTAAATAATTATATGTGTTCTGCTATAAATGACCTGTTGCACCATGCCATTGCAGGAGGGAGCCAGGCCTGGAATGAATGATGTGAGATTCATTAATGAGCCTCCAGAGCAGTGTTGGGGTGAGCATGGTCATTACAGTCATGGTAGATTCTGTAATTATTGCATCTGTTAGATGCTTATACTTGTGTTGTTGATTTACATACATTTGCATTCCTAGTATAACTTGTACGACAATTATATATCTTTAGGTTACTTTACATTATACTGGATTCATTATATTGCGCATGCGTGCTGTGTGACATGTGTCCACGCATCATAATCATTAATATATCTACTTACGTATATTTGTATTGTTAGTACTGTATTGACAAACTGTTTACTTTGCTTAGGTTTCTTTTTGTATCCGGAAGTAAGACCACAAATAAAGAACTTGATCGAAAAGATTGGAGCCGACTTGTTGTTGTACAAATTGGCCCCGTCACATCAGTAAAAGTAAAAGGTAAGTTCTTATATAGCGCAGTATCCAGTCCTTAGGGCTGCCCAAAGGTAAGTTCTTATATAGCGCAGTATCCAGTCTTCAGGACTGCCCAAAGGTAAGTTCTTATATAGCGCAGTATCCAGTCTTCAGGACTGCACAAATGTAAGTTCTTATATAGCGTAGTATCCAGTCTTCAGGACTGCCCAAAGGTAAGTTCTTATATAGCGCAGTATCCAGTCTTCAGGACTGCCCAAAGGTAAGTTCTTATATAGCGCAGTATCCAGTCTTCAGGACTGTGCAAAGCACTTTACACTTTACTCCCTGGCAGACCTGTTCAATCGTACACCATCTCGACTTCTCTGGGAAGCATTCAGCCACGCTGTAATTAATGAGATAAGACTATTCGTACACACATATCCACCACTGTCTACAGCCAGGTACTCATCATACAGCTGAGTGAACTGAAGCAACGTAGAGTAAACGAACTTGCCCAAGGTTCGACACCGCCGCACAGGATTCGAACCCGGGTTCTCTCAGTCGAGAGTCCGAAACTCTTACCTCTGCGCTGCTGCGCTCCACATCATCTACAACATGGAAGAATTTCGTGGAATTGTATATTTAGTCTAAGTGAAATCATGGTCTAATTGTTTTATTATTTTTAATCAGATCGGATAAAAACTCTGCATAAATTAACAAGATAATTCTGTCTCTATCCTATTATAACATTATAAGGGTATTAACACGCGGGCTACTCGACCGAACGAAAAATTCTGTTTCGATGATTCGTGCAACAGTACGCACTATTTTGTTAAACCGACGGCGCATAACAAAGAAACTGATCACACCCTACATATATCTGAACGACAACGAATTCTCAAAGGAGAGAGTTTTAAGTGTGAAGGTTGTTCCAAGCATGTAGTTAGATAGTTGCCCACAACCGCGAACATTTACGGAAACAGTTGGATATACGTGGAGTATTCACCTTCCGTGGGGCAACGTTTTGTCAACACGTAATGGATGGTTCCAAATTTCGTGGTTCGGGTTGACAACTTGGTTTCGTCCGTGAGGTACGAGCACTCCTTCTTGTTGTGGCTCCAATCGAAGGAAATGCACAGCAGATTACGGATACACTTGTATTGACAGTCCTCCAGCGTGACCGCATCAGGGGCGGCTGAGGACGCAGAGACGTGTTTCCCGGAGTAGGGCGTGATTTCAGTCATGCAGTCTGCAACAAGGACAACATTGAAAGGAGTAAAAGTCCGCATGCCGGGTAGTCTAGTGGGGCCCAAAACCTCCAGTTGCACTCCATTGAGCCTCGCCAAAAAAACTGGCATACCTCTTTGGCCCTCCTGGATCCGCCTATGCACATGGTGCAACAAACCAAGGATATTATTTACCGCTATTACGGTATTTTGTACTTAACCACGTTTACAGTGGCGTTTGTTGGCTGAAGAATTGTTCACCACCTAACGCACCCACTGTTTTTTTTCTCGTTTTTCCAGGAGGGTGACAAACATATTGTGTACACGTAAGAATTCTAAATGCCTACATTTTATGTTTTTGTAATGCATCGCCATTTGGTCGACCACAGGCCAGTGGTAAACGTATAGCCATTTGGTCGACCACAGGCCAGGGGTTACTGTTTAGCCGGCGAGCAACAGGAAGGGATAGGTTTAAATATCCGTAACTGGAGCAGTCGCATACAGTTTAGATAAGTGGCGTATTCAAGATTATGGAAAGGGGAACATGTACGAAAATGTAGATGTACTCGATGTGAAATATATATATTTATAATTGACCTGTGGCGCACAACTCTCCGTAGAACCCCGGCAGACACTCGCACTTGACGGCCCCGGCTTCTTCCGTGCACGTTCCGTTGTTTTTGCAGGTGTCTGGGGTGCATTTTGTCTCAGCTGCGGAAGAGAACGCCAAGAGTTTTGCTTGTGTCGAGGCTTTGAAAACAGTTAATTAGCTTTCGTCCTTTACACATTAGTGGGCAATCGACCTTTGTGTGATAGTTGGAAAACTAACCACGCTGATTGGTTGTAAATTTAATACTGTTTACAATAACTTTTGAAATACACACATAGATACGCACGACTTGTACATGCTCTGACGAATATTCCAAATAATGTTATGCATGCTAGGTTGTAGCCACGTTCAATGAACGATTGTGTGTGTGTGCGCGTGTGTGTGTGCGTTCGCGCGTGCGTGCGTGCGTGCATGCTTGTCTGTGTGTGCGTGCGTACATGCGTGTGTATATGTGTGCTTGTCTGCATGCTTGCGCGTAAATGTGTGCGTGCGTAAGTGCGTGTGTGTGCGCGCATGCGTTATGCCTGTGCTGTGTGCGCTAGTGTGCGTGTGCGACCGCGTGTACGTGCATGCGGACATTCTCCTGCATGTGTAGCACATGCAGGAGAAAAAAAGCGTTATTCCACGTGTGTTGTTACGTTTAATTGATTTTGTATGTCTGTCGCGTGTATTTTAATAGCACACCTTCTTCACGCCGAAACCGAACAAATGACAAGTTTGAAGAATTGCTTTCGGCGAAGCCCCCGGTTGTCACACCTTAGCCAATCACTAATCACTCTATGCAAATCAGATTTTAATAATAATAAGATAACTTCTATTGCGCCTAAATCCTTGGAAACCAAGCTCAGAGGCGCATCAAAACAAAAGGATTGGTTAATCTCAAAATCCATAAGCAGTATTCCAGTTGTCAACAGATGGGTCAAGGCATTAGGGAGCTATGGTGGGTAAGCAAGGTTATTAAAGAAAAGTTTTTAAATTACGACGGAATTTTGTAATATTTTCAACTGATCTAACACTAAGATATTATACAAATATTCATCAAACAAATTTGAAAACAGTTTCTTCCCAACCACAATATTCTGTAGTATATGTAGTTCTCCTAACAGCAAGCACCATTTCATGTAAATCATTAAATTCATCAAACAACAATCTCCTTTGACATATTATATATTAAACCAAACATGGCCACCACTGGCGTAATGTGTCCATAGGACATTTTGCCAATTACGTAATTGACCTATCTATCATGTGACCTATTGCTTAGCAAAAACTCGTGCATTCCGTCGTATATTTTGTTGAAATTCTGGCCACAAAAGTGTTTCTTTATGACGAAACATAAGGCAACGTTTTTAAACTGACACCTGTATGCGGGAATGTTTGATTTCTGAGATGTCATGCAGCAATGGTAATGTAATTCACGTAACCGTTATCAATATTGGTGGAAAGACAAAGCTTGACGGAGGTCACGCGCAAAATTCTGATTATGACGTAAACAAACCGCGACGTGCTAGATACAGCAATTATACATAACGTCATAAGTCTATGCGGTGATCGTGGCTTCATCGTTCTCGTTAACCCGACATCGATGATATACAACAGTAACTCATTGGCCTATCGCCATATGCTTGAATGCATCTACATAATAAGCAGTGATACCTACGACTCGACGATATGACTATAAGTGTCAAGAATGCGTCAAAACCGAACGAACGCCGCATTACGATGGCAACACGTTTCTGCGCGTTGACTGTACAGTCAAAGCAGAGGTCAAAGGAACTAGACGCGCGCTTAATTTGTGACGTCACCGCCACCATTTCAGTAGAATAAAAAATGGCTGGTTCGGTCTTTCTCCTCTTGGTACGTTTTTAAATAAACGAATGCATTCATTAACATTCTCCGTGTTTGTTGTTTAATATATAATTGACTTTAATTTATGTAATCTCATTCAAACAAATTTAGCTTTTTTATTTTATTTAGGGGCGTCCTAACAGTCTGACTGATTCGGCAATCGAGGAGACGTGCTGTCGATTGTAAACTGGGGCAATTTCGTTCACCCTACACTGCCTCTTTATTTCGGAAGTGGCACTAACACACGTACGTTGAATCTTTCTACATGGGGATTTACACCAAGGAAAGTAAAATATAACCCACGGGGCAGATATGTCAGCCGTAGGTCTACCAGTGAAAGGGTTATGCTAAGCCTATTCATGATGTGTTTCAGTTTTGAAACCTTATTTTCACCACTGCAATTTGTGATCACCACTGCAATTTGTGATCAACAGCATGAGATAGATACCAACTACTTTTTCGACATTAGGAAATGCACCCGAACATCGTTAATCAAATATGTACAAATATCAAAGTGTTCTCTGCCTGTAGGCCTACCATCGCCTTCTCGTAACCCAAAACATTTGTCGTGGGAGGAAGCCTCCATGGACATTATATTATCGATTTCAATGGGCAATTGTCCAGTCTGCCCTGCCCTAACTCCGCCACTGCACATGGGGTAAATGTGCAAAGTGTCGTTATCCTCAAGTATCTTTGAAGTTGGTTGAATCCTACACGTCAGACCCTAACTGGGACGATGTAGAAGTAATTCAGCAATCTTCCTGTTCGTAATCTAGGCCTACTATTAGCGTACCACCCCGGTGTTTTAAATTTAAGGGTATCCATGAACGCTTTACCGATATTATAAACACTATTGTTATGCTCTGCAACGACACGTATTGTTATCGAGCTTTGGTGTAAAAGAATACTGTCACCTAGCGGGAGGTAGTTAGTTAGTTAGTTAGTGAACCAGATTAACAAATATGTAATTGCACTGACATACGAATGACGTTTTAACTGTATTCTGGAAACATGTCAATTGGAAACTCTCGATCCTGCTTCGTCTAATTATAACCACACGTCTTTTCGATTTCCAAAACTGTTGTGATATTCCCAATAACCTGTATAAAAATCATTGTGCAATGTATAGGCTTATGACGAGCAGTGTTTGATCCACGAAGTTCGCACAAAGTTTGGAACATATATTTGCAGCTACTGCGGAGCCGTGGATAATCACCTGTTGTAGTGGCGAAGAATAAACTTGCTCACGGTAAAGATAACTATCTAGTATCCGCCGCCCCCAAATAATAGAATTCGCGTAGACCTATGCCATGCCGCTAGCTGTTTATGAAACACATTTCGTGAACCATACCGGCTTTGTCCCACAGTACATGTTCGTCACGCTTCACCAGCCACGAAAAGAGTAGTGTTCTATGTAACTGTGCCGCGACTTGAGTTAGGTCCCGTCGGGTCATGCTTAGGTTCTAGTCGCAGTAGGTAGGCCCTATTCTGCACGTAGTGGGTACATGGCCTCGTAGCGCCTTCCGTCTAGCGCAGTAAGAGGAAGAGAGGGGTTTTCGTTGGTTCATCGTATGTCTCCTTCACCATGGCCACAGTGACCGACATCGTGCTTCGACTGGTCATTTTGGTGTTACTGATCACTGGATGTCAGACAGGTACGGTGTGGGTTTGATCAGAAGTATGATCTGCTTACAAGCGTACTGAATGTTTTAACCAGAACTGTTGGCCAACACATCGTGAGAGTAACACTGCGTAATACATGTAACTGTGTATCCATATGATTCCAGTATAAGCGATATATAATGTTAATATATCAGTAGACGACCGCTGCAATGCACACCAACAAATGAACAGGACTGGTGCGAAATTAATATTCGCTACATAACACAGTTAGAAGGCATTGCAGCTGTAAACACAATTCACTTCCGGGTCCATGTCGTTCATGGTCTGGTAAACACACACGTATATATAATATCATTGACGGTCAATGTTTTCTTTCATACTTTGGTGTTGTTCGTGATCGGTCTTACTAAGCATCGGTTTGTGATAAATGTGGAGGGAATTTGTTATTTAAAACCACTCTCTATCTAAGTTTGTAAATGTGAAATACTGTCTCTCTATGTTGATGACAGTAGTGGTGTTAGGGCACGCGATGATCGTTATGTGCCCTAGTACCAGTACTGGTGACAAGAGTAGCTGGATTGTATTACTTCAAACTAACACCTAAGACTGTTCTGGTTGGAGGAGGATTTTTGACGCGAGCGAAGAGGCTATGCAAGGTATGGTATAGTAAGGTGAGGTGAGGTGAGGTGAGGTTAAGTAAGGTAAGGTAAGATCAGGTAAGGTAACTTAAGATATGTAGCTCTACGCTACTTAACCGAGTCATGAGCTATGTGACGAAAATAAAATGATTACAGCATAAATAGAAATAGGCAACATTATCTTGTAGCTCGTGCGTGCGTGCTTGTGTGCATGTGTGTGCGTTTGTGTATGTGCGTGCCGGCGTCTGTGTGTGTGTGTGTGTGTGTGTGTGTGCGTGCGTGCGTGCGTGCGTGTTTAAGGGCGTGCGTAAATTTAATTACCTCTCAGTGCTGTTTGCATGTATTTTGTTGTTCCCCAGAGACACGTCTCTTCCCTCACGGGCCCGCCGCCGGAGACGACAGCCTGCAGTGTGGTGGCCAGAAGAGCTGCTCGACAGGCTTCCTGTCAACAGCACCTGTTTATATATTCAAGAAAATGTTCAACAAAATCAACGTGAGTCCGACTGTTAAATATTATTACTCTTATGTTTTCTGTGGTCATGTTATAGTAATAAAACTAACTTCTATCGCGCCTATATCCCCAGGAATCTGAGCCCATAGGCGCAACATACAAAAAAACATTACGCAGAAGGGGGGTGCTTGGGGGCCTTTGGTAGGGGGCTGGAGATAGGATTAGCCCTCAATATTTAGAGAAGGAGTGCATTTTGAGGTGCAACTGCAGGTTTTTGGAGAGCTTGACTATGGTGTGTTTTGGGGCGCCTCAGAAGGTGCAAATGCAAGTTTTGGGAGAGTTTAAAGGCGGTTTTGGGAGCCTCTAGAGAGGGTGCAGTCGAAAGTTTTTGGAAAGTCTCAAGGTTGGGTGTTTTGGGGAGCTTCGGAGGGTGTGTGTGTGTGTGTGCGTGCGTGCGTGCGTGCGTGCGTGCGTGCGTGTGTTTGCAATTTGAAGTTTTGGAGAGCCTCAATGTGGATTTTTGATGAGCCTCAGGGGGGGGGGGGTTGATGAGCCGCAGTCCCACCAATATTCACTACGTTCCGACGCCTATAGTAGAACTTTAACTGGTTAGACAAAGATGCAAGCTATCACTCTACAGTGTTTTTGACAACAATATCTTAAAGGGGAAAAGAAACACAGCTGTTGTATGCTATACATTTCAATATATACTATCTAAGTATACAGAAACCTATTCATTTATAATACAAACTGAAAATCCGATTTTGTTCGATGCCTAAATCGGCAAGATAGAGCATTGTGTATCGCTATCTTTGTTGTATGCAAGTTGGTTTGAGTCGCTCCTATTTAATCAATGTAAATTTTCGATTCTTTTCGATTTACTTCATTAGTAGACATTTCTGCGCGAAAACAAAAATATGGTGCTTTATAATACATGGTGGGCATTATGTAGGTCAACAAATCATTTGTATGCGTGTTCGAAATAAAAAAGTGAAATTAAATTACACCGATTTATAACCAATAGAAGCATTATTTTAAACGCCCCACTTCCCGTTCCTCATTAATATTCATGAAGTAATGACGCGTAAATTCGCACGCGTTCCGTCGTCGACAAAGCGGTCATTATTTTGCAGGGAAATATGTACGTGGGCATTTTATTACCGAAACGTCATTTTAAAATGTGTTTTTCTATTAAAATGTGGTATTTTGTTTCATGCTTTCAACGCTTCCTACCGGGAATTAACATGTTCATGGACGTCCTTTTCAAAATAACATCACTCATGCCTGTATAGCAAGTTTGTTAACAAGTGCAAATGCATTTGAATGCGCATTTGAATGTTGATCATTTGAATGCGCATTCAAGTGCCTCCGTGAAATTGTAAATGCATTTGCATTTGAATGCATACCTTAGACATTTGCGTTTGAATGCCATCCACAAACATTTGATTTGTTAAATGCACAATCAAATGCACGCGTAATTCTTTACTGACGTGTTCATGTGGTTAGACTGGTACGTGTTATGTAGTGGGACTTAGAGGTTACAATAATCACGTACTACTATTAAATAAATTAATAATGTGTTTGTCTACATTACGTTGTTCTCAAAATAAAACAAAATATTAATATAAATTAATTCGAATGCATTCGCAAATGTGTAACCAAAACATTTGCATTTGAATGCCACCCCAAAACATTTTAATGCATTCCTGGAAAATGGCATTTGCATTTGCTATTATTTTACAAAACTGTAAACCTTATTTTTACATTTGTTTTCTCAAATTATCAGAAAAATACAATGTTCTATGATTAAAAAACAATAACAAAACAATTGATAGCAGTTAGAAAATGTTTGCATATTATTTTATCATATGGCTGAAAACTTGAAACCATTATATTTACATATTTGGTTAATTATAGGTAAGTACAATGATCTGGTACTGACCGTTTGGGCGACAAAACACACATGACCTATTGCTGTAACCATTGATCTGACAACTGGTCAGTTAATTTTGACTAGAATGTCAGCAATATGTCAGTCAATAGGAGATAGTAGCCAGAGTTTACAGTCTACTTCTACATATGTTTAAAAATAAAATCGATACACACCTCAGACGGGCGGGATACACATAGATAAAAGGGTCGGACTCTCGATAAGCCAAATGGCTTCCTTGTCCACCTGCCACCTATAGTTAATTCTTTGGGTGGCAATCTTGTTAAATCTTGTTAAATAATACTAACACTTGGACAAATCCAGCTTTGTGTATTGTTATATCCTAATATGAAGCATTGCAGGCACGAAATAAGGCACATACCCTATCCATTGGAAATATTTCTAACAGTTGACAGCATGCAACTTGTGGAGGCTTCGATACTGATGTTTAACCTAAAATATTTAATTTGTAAATCATGTATATCATTTACTAGTTGGCCAAAAAGGAAGCATCAACCAGTGGGTAGGGAAGATGCAATTTTGTAGACTCAACATTTGAAAAGGTGCAACATTTACCTAGAATAAGGTTTTCAGCCATTCAATATAAGTTCAATTGTGTACCCATTGTTATGCCGAAAGTCCAACCCCCCTTGACCCACCTCAGGAGCCACCCCGGTCCCTTTTTGTAATACCACATTTTAATTGCAAAACATATTTTAATATTAAATGAACAAGCACGTATGTGAACGATTTTATAATAACATGACTCTATATGCGTAACTTTGTTTATTTGAGTTTGGTAGGGAAATGCCCACCTACGCATCTGAGAAATAATGACCGCTTCGATGCCGACGGAGCACGTGTGAATATATGCATCATTACTTCATGAATATTAATGGAAACCGATAAGCCGCTAAACCTGCCTTAACCTGCTTTTTTCGTAGGAATCCTTCCGTGGAAGTATGTGAAAAGTTGCTTACTAACACATATCGTATATCCAGTAGCCATTCAGTTTATTTTTTTGTTTTTTTTATGCGATTCATCAGTTTTTCTGGGAGCTACGCCGCGTCGCCTTGTTGAATTACATTGTGCAGCTGTGCAGGGAATTTCGTGACTCAAACCACTCCGCACTTGAAACCCAATCGGCGACCGTCAGAACTGTCTTCGAGCGAGCTACTAACGCCACGAAGCAATACACCAGCACCGACGGCGACGCTGTGTGGGTCTTAGTTGTCACGTGGTCAGCTATGCTTCCCCGGATGTGGTACAGTCCAATATTAGACAAGGTATGTAGAATCGAACAAATGTCCTACAAACGCCCACTAGTGAAATGAGAGATTTTGTTGTCTGCAATTTCGCTAACGTAAAAATAAATACAACTGGTAAGGAATTAGATTCCATGTTTATTCACACAGATTTGATTTGTTTAACTGAAACTTATACCATAATATAAAATACTCCGGTTTTATTTTATCACAAATTACAATGTCAAACAGAAATAGCAATTGACCTAATCTTGGATACATTCAAATGAACGTAACTACGCGTCAAGTGCATATGTTTCTTCACGGTACCACATTGGCAAGATAGGCCAAGTTATTGTTGGCCATATATGAATCATAAAAATGCTACGCGACTGTAGACGTCAACATATTATTATTATTTTGTTTCTATCAACAGCCAAATATATTCCAACTCATACTGATCCAAGATCCGGTGAAATGGCGTACATCCGCAATGTTCATCTACGAAGAAACAGGATGGGACAATACACTGAGTGTGCGCGGAAACATCGCCGGATATTACGTCGTAGGACAGCAAGACGAGAATGTGTACGCCGGACCGTTGTCATTCAAAGCACTTGGCCTGGATCTGGCGTCAGTAACTGGCAACAAATGTAGGTTGTTGTGGCAATATGGTTGATAGTTGTGTTAATTGCGAAGGCAATGGCCCATCAACACTCCGATTGTGTTTTGCATGGAATTAATGACACAATTCGCTTACTCATGATGTTGCTATCCCATTTTGCCGTGTAGTTCGGGATAAGGATGGCATCGGTAGTGATCCTCAATCAAATATGCGCAGGTGTACTGGACACTTGCATATCTATATGCTTTGCGTCACATACGATTTCGATATTCTTTCTTATTTTCAGTTTCCAGATGAGCAACCAATAGCAATTACAATATGTAATGAACATCCCATTCATTTAAAAGTATAATCGCTCCACAATGTTGTGGAACGTGGACCCGTAGTGGTAAAAGCATCGGACTCTCAATTTAGAGATTTCGGGTTCGAATCCTCCAGTTTAAACCTCGGGCAAGTTTTTTCACTTTATGTTGCACAAGTTCACTCATGAATGAGTACCTAGCTATAAGCAGTGGTTGATATTTGTGTACGAATAATCTTTGCGCAATAATTGCAAAGTGGCTGAATGTTTCCAATATAAATCTAGATGTTGTTTGATTGAGCAGAACTGCCAGGGAGAAAAGTGCCTGTGTCTTGAACGGTCGATCCTAACGACTGGATACCGCCCTGTATAAGAACTTCCTTTTGATTATCCCTAACGTTGTTGTTAGTTAACTAAATAATTATATATGTCCATCTTGTATTGCAGTGAAGACGGGAGAATCGTTCTTCAAGTTGTCAGAGCTGCGTCATGATCCCAACTACGATCACATGTGTCACGTGTGGTACGGGAGTGAAACTGCTTCGTTCACCGCGACACTACCGTGTCCTTGCAACGTGGCAATGGCGAAGGCGGATGCAAGATGGCGACCCGACGGTGTCAAGTACACGGATGACAAGACGTGTTTCTATGAGAGAATGCCGGCTAAAACATCTGCTCAGGTTAGTAGCGCACAGACAGAGTCCACTGGAAAATGATTGTGTGTGATATGTGAATTTGTTTTGATTAATTTCAAGTTTTGGTAAGTTAGCACAGACTATTGCAGTACATCTTTAAATTGGATCCAACACATATACTGTATAGTAGCTCGCGTGTAAGCACAGAGGATATTTGTGCAGAAGGTACAACAGTTACAAAATCAGTCATAGTGCGCTGCTCGATGTTAATTTGAAATTCAGTAAATCAGTATTCGTATAATTATATACTCGACTAAGCTATTTAGGCTTACCTGTATATATGTTTTCATACTAATGTTATCTAAATAACCTGTGTTAATCCACCTCATTGAGCCTGCACTGTTACTTCATCATACTGCGTCGGTTCAAGTCGCCAAACATTGGGTCGTGATGACACCGTGCGTTTCCCTTGCAGTCTTGCTGCTACAGCAGTGTCGGGTATCTGCTGACACGAGAAGACGGTTCAGCCGGCCCTACGTTCCTGCACCATACTCGGGACAACAACCACCGCAAGACGGACTGGGAGCCGCACTACTGGTGCTGTGTCAAGTCACACAACTGCGACAAGTTCTACGCTCTACGACCCGTCGACTCGTGTGACTCTTACACGGCACCGTCCATCGGTGAGTGGTTTGGGATGTCAACGCCGTCTTGTCTCCGGCGATCCCGTCAGGCGGCCATGGATCGGTATTATTCAGTGCAGCATTGCCTCTCTTGAGCGACAAAAAACCTGCAAATTGCGGTCATTTCCCCTTTGCATTATCTGTTCTATGGGTAGCCGCATCCAACTTTATATCCGTATATCCATATAAATTAATATATATGTTTGCATGAAATCGTGTGTAGAAGGAGGGAGGCTGACCAGGTATCCACCCTTAGAGCGGCCATCCGTCTTATACGGCCAAAATACCTTCCAGAATGAGTGGCGGTTTAAGAGGGGAACGACTATTTGGGACCGGCGGTCGGTAGTGGGATTCGAACCCCCAGTCCCCTCGATCGATACTCTTCCACGACCTATTGACTTGATACATTTCTGGTTTGTGACAGACTTTAGACGCGGAGACCGTGTCTGTGTGAGCTAAGCAAGTCGCTTCTGTAAACTATTACATTCCTAAATATTTAAAAAGGATACAACCACATGCATGTTTAGCTAAATCGGACCCCTGTAAGTTATTTCTGCAAAGGACAGCGCGAATGTCTTGTGACATAGAGTTGCTTTGGTAAGTCAATTTCAGACATTTAAGGTAAATTTTGTACAACAACTTCAATTTAAAATAAAAGCTATTTCCCGTATGTTCACCGTAACACTGATTATGTGAAGCGTAGCGAGTATCTACCCCAACACACGTAATACGTGCTACAAAACGAATACAATGAACGTCGAAGCGCACGTATGTCTCATGACGCATAGCACCACTACCGTGACACTTTACG
>OZ023209.1:7605156-7663355 GCA_963995525.1 Escarpia spicata
ATCATAGTTCGAGTCAACGTCAAAACAATGTAACCTATTATTGGTTTATTGGTTATGGTGGTTTTTACGTTTTGGCAATGAAATTACTTGTAATTTACCATAAATATAATGTAACTTTAATAACTGTAATATGTTATATGCATTTAATTCGAATATACCAATGTTTAGCCCCGATAGATATACACACACAGACCAGTAACTATACGTTTTACCGGATTTCAGGCGAATCTTGTGATGTCGACTTCGACGGATGTGCAGATAAACCGTGCATGGTGGGAACTACGTGTACGGACGCACTTCCTGTAGCGCATGCGCAGTCGGGGAAGGCTTTCACCTGCAGTGAGTGCCCAGCGGGATACGAGCAGAACTATGGAATATGCGTCGGTAAGATGTAGAACGGTTATCAGGTTAGCATTTAGTTAACGACGTGAAACAGAAACTTGGAGAGAGACGGAGAGGGAAGAGGAAAAGTGGGAGAGAGAGATGGGGAAGAGGGAAGAGAAAAAGAGGGAGAGAGAGAGGGAGAGGGAGAGGGAAGAGAAAAAGAGGGAGAGAGAGAGAGAGGGGGAGGGAGAGGGAAGAGGAAAAGAGGGAGAGAGAGAGGTGGGAGGGAGAGGCAAGAGGAAAAGAGGGAGAGAGAGAGGGGGAGGGAGAGGGAAGAGAAAAAGAGGGAGAGAGAGAGGGGGAGGGAGAGGGAAGAGAAAAAGAGGGAGAGAGAGAGGGGGAGGGAGAGGGAAGAGGAAAAGAGGAAAAGAGGAAAAGAGGAAAAGAGGGAAAGAGAGAGAGAGAGAGAGGGAGAGAGGGAAGAGGAAAAGAGAAAAGAGAGAGAGGGGTAGGGAGAAGGAACAGGAAAAGAGGAAAAGAGGAAAGAGGGAGAGAGAGAGAGAGGGGGAGGGAGTTGGAAGAGGAAAAGAGAGAAAGAGAGAGAGAGAGGGTGGGAGAGGGAAGAGGAAAGAGGGATATAGAGAGAGGGGGAGGGAGAGGGAAGAGGAAAAGACGAAAAGAGGGAAAGAGAGAGAGAGAGAGGGCGGGAGAGTGAGAGGGAGAAGGAAGAAGAAAAGAGGAAACGAGGGAAAGAGAGAGAGAGGGAGAAGGAAGAGGAAAAGAAGGAGCGAGAGAGAGAGAGAGAGATAGAGAGAGAGAGGGGGAGAGAGTGAGAGGGAGAGGGAGAGGAAGAGGGAGAGAGAGATGGAGAGGGAAGAAGAAATGAGGGAGCGAGAGAGGGAGAGGGAGAGGGAGAGGGAGACGGAGAGGGAGAGGGAGAGGGAGAGGGAGAGGGAGAGGGAGAGGGAGAGGGAGAGGGAGAGGGAGAGGGAGAGGGAATTGGAATTGTAATTGTATCGTATCATGATAGCGTATTCTTGTTCACCTTTCATAGCGCCCTGTGTCAGTTATCCCATTATTGCTGCATTTTGCTCGTTTTTATTTTGTAAATAGTCATACTTGAAAAAGCCGACAAGACATATGCAATACACTAATTATAATAAACACAATTTACATAATATGCTTTGTTTTAGATGTGAACGAGTGTCAACGAGATTCGACGAACACGTGTCATCAACGATGTGTAAATGTTCCTATGAGTGCTTCCCCAGGATCATCCCGTGGCTTTTCATGTGGGTGCGTGGCCGGGTACATCCTGGAACCAGATAGCACCACTTGTAAAGGTAAGGATATTGTTGTTTGTTCCCTACGCTATACACAAAGCCACACATCAGGTAACTAACAGACTGCGTCAATTAAGTGACTTCTACTATAATCATTATTATTATCTACCGTATCGCCGGTCTTTCTCAAGATCGTTTCCATTCATAATGTTTCCAGGTAGTAATACGCGATGTCCATTGGTTATCTCGTAGTCCACTGGTGTGCCCTGCCCAGGTCCACTTCTGTCTTCCACAATGATAATACCAGGTAACTAACCACCTGCGTTAAGTATATTTTACAATAATCGTGCTACACTAAAATGTTTATTCCATACCAAATAATCCACTTACATAAAAATACATATCTATATGCTCACGTCAAATCTAGTTTCACAAGTGAGATACCCATACCAGGTAGATTTAACAAGATTTAATAAGACTGCCGTCCAGAGACACAAGCTCCAGATAGCATGCGGACAAGGAAGCCTTATCCTGAGTCCAACAATATTCCACCTATGTATAACTCGCCCTCCCCAGATAGCTGTCAATTAAATTTTGGAACATATTTACGTTGCTAGCATTAACACAATCATCAGATAATTTGTTCAAGTCATTTATTTTCCTCTGAGAGAATGAGTATTTTCTCACATCTAACCTACGCTCTTCTTTGACTAATGCTGCATTGTGCCCTCTGGTTTTATTGCCTTCTATGACTTTTAAGAACATATTTCTATCAATATATTCGTAACCACTCAATATAAAAAAAACACTTTGATTTGGTGTCCCCTTAGTTTCCTGGTCTCTGATGTTGTCAACATGCATTCTAATATGTGTCTTTCATAACTAACATTTTTCAGGAATCAGCTTAGTTGCTCTTCGTTGTCCTCTCTCTAGCTCATATAGGTCATTCTTACGATGTTGCCTACATGTTTGGGTGCAATATTCCAAATGAGGCCTAACTATTGCTTTGTACAATGGTACAATCAGCTGTTTCTCCTAATATGTGATATTTCTTCTAATTAGCCCTATTATTTGGTTACCATTTGAAGCAGCAATTCCACATTGCTCTGAAACTTTCTTGTCAGCACAAAGTGTTAATCCAAAGTCCTTTTCTTTTACAGTTTTACCTAATATAGTATCCCCCGTTATGTATTCTTTGTTCACATTTCCATGTCCTATGTGAAAACACCAAGAGAACAATGATAATATATTCTAAACATTTGTCGGAAGACATTGACGAATGCGATGGCGATACCTCCGGCTGTTCACAAGGGTGCACTAACCTCGCTGGCAGTTCCGTATGTTGGTGCCACCCTGGCTACGCGCTAGAGGAAGATAATCACACCTGCAGCAAAACTGGTTAGTATGAACTTCATTTTTTCCTTTCTTTTTTTAAACAAAATTCAGTCAGCAAGATTGCGATTAAACGCAACGAACTTTACTATGACGAAAACGCATTTGATTTATCGTTTGTTCAACTGTTCACAGCTGTTTGATCTTCTCAGGTATTAGTTGATTAATGTGTAAACATTATTCAGCCTGATAGCCTATACTGTTTATTTCATTAACTTATTTGTGTCATTAATAATTTGTGTAGATACACGGACCTCTTATTAAACCTAAACAGCACACATTATACGTTCTACCCCCTTTAAGTTTGACCAACATATCTACAAACATTGTTAGACATATTTTAATATATTGGGAAAATTTGATGGAACGCACTTAAAGCAGACGCGAAGTCCAATATCTAGACGTGGCCGTTGTGGATGTGGTCAGAACTCAGTTGTTTGAATGAGCACCTGGCTACAGATAGTGGTGGATATGTGTCTACTAATAGTCTTCGCACATTTATTGCAACGTGGCTGAATGCTTCCCCAGAGAAGTCGAGATTGTGTTCGATTGAACATGTCTGCCAGGAAATAAAGTGTAAAGCGCTTTGAGCTGTCCTACGGACTGGATGCTGCGCTATATATAACAAAACTTACGTTTACATTTTTATTTATATTGATCTATAATCGTCTTACAGATGTGAATCACTGCGACAGCGTAACGTGTCAGAATGGTGGGACATGCCAAGACTTCGTCAACGACTACACATGTGTCTGTGCTGCCGACTTCACGGGCACAAACTGTGAGACAAGTATGATCAAAACCATGTAATCAATTTGCTGTTATCACAAACGAACAAACGAACGAACGTACTTTTTCGGCAAACTCTCTCGAAGTTCGACCCATGACATTGTAGATGCCTGGTAATATGTCGTTGTGGAGGGCGCCACTTTGTATGTGGAATAAGGTGTAATAGGCAATATTTTTTCATAAAACTATCTGCATTGTTATAAATAATTGCTGTTAGCTTTACCACTTCGTTTCGCCTGTGCTGAAACCATATGTTCTACGTGTAATAATGTTCCCGTTCGATACCAGTCGAACAATTCTACCACAAAGATCTCATTGTGAAGAAACATCATTATGTAGCAGTTTATCTAAAGTAAAACAATATGAGAGAGCTTTAATAATATATGAACGCATTTTAAATGTGTACATGGAAATATTGCAATATTTACAATACAACAATTCAATTATAAATGTTCGTTCCATAAACAATTATTCTAATCCTATTGTTGGCATTGTTAACTTGATACAATGAAACAACAGTTTTATAATGTAGCGCATCTAAATCAGTGTGTAACACATTATTTACACATTTAATAATAACGTTATCACTACATATATATTTTACTATTGTATGTGCATATAAACCATAATAAATATGAAAAGTTATCTTTGTCATTATCGTCGTTTTGAAATCGCTGTCATTGTTATTTACAGAAGCCTCTCCATGCAGGAGTAATCCGTGTATCCATGGGGCCATCTGCCAGGACGACTCCAAGAACTACGTCTGTCAGTGTCCACGAGGATACTTCGGCAGTCGCTGTGAATATGGTGAGATGGCAGTACCGATAACGTTGTGTTACACGCTGGATTCCGCTAGACAGAATTCCGTCGGTCCAGAGCAACTTAATTATATCAAACGGTCCATTCACTTAACCGCCTGCAAACGGTTGTTCTGCCATAAACCCCAAACACCCGTAGATGCATACATGCGTGATATATGTTATTTTCAAGTTCAATCTATTTGCTATACACTATACACTACAGATATTTGCTGAGTGGCTTTGTATTGGAAATTTAGAGTTGGCGCTGTTTTACTTTTTTGGTTGAATTTATGCGACTGCTTTAGGGAATCGGAGTGCATTTTATGAGGCGCGTTTTAATAAAGCATGAAGAGGGAATTATTCCACCCGATTCAATACATTTTATTCTACTATTATGTACTTGTGCACGTACCTAGGAGATTAAGCGGAGGCAAGATACAATTTTAAAGATATTAAATGGATATGAAAATATAGAGATTAAAAAACAGAAGAACTACAAGACTTGTAAGTAAGATTAACAAAAGAACAGAAAGTATAAGAACGTATTCATTCTTGCAGAGGACTATACATTAACGGGACACATTATTTGCTGATTGTGTACCTACTAACGGCGTGAATATGTTTACAAACGAAAATTGTAAATATCTGAAGTAAATATTTTTATCTATACATAGATAGATAACAAAATCGGACTCTCGATAAGCCAAAGGCTTCCTTGCTCGCACGTCATCTGTTGTTTGTTCTGAGTGGCAGTCTTGTTAAATCTGGTTAACGTTTGATGTTACATAGCTCGCGTGTATAACGTTGAATAGGTAGCGTGTGTATCACATCGTGGAGCGCTACTGCGCAGCGGTAAGAGCTTCGGACTCTCGACTGAGAGAACCCGCGTTCGAATCCTGTGCGGTGGTGTCGAACCTTGGGCAAGTCCGTTTACTCTACATTGCTTCAGTTCACTCAGCTGTTGTCTTCGCGCATTAATTGCAGCGTGGCTATTTTCCCCCAGAGAAGTCGAGATGGTGTTCGATTGAATAGGTATGCAAGGGAGTAAAGTGTAAAGCACTTTGAGCAGTCCTGAGGACTGGATACTGCGCTATATAACATTTACATCCAATATATCTGAATGAATAATTTATTAGCAATAATTTACTTTTTGTTCATTGAGTCAATACTACTATTGAAACTAGGGCATTTTCTGCTGCACCAACTCTCTGGAATATGCTTCCTCTTGGTGTTAGATTAGTTGAAAATATTACGCAATTTCGCCGTCACTTAAAAACTTATACTTATAACCTTGCGTTTCCACCTTACCTCCCTGACGTATCGATCCATCTGTTGACAACTTTAATATGGCTTATCGATTCTGATACTGACTAACCCTTTTGTATTGATGCGCCTCTTAGCTTGGTTTCCGAGGATTTAGGCGCAAAAGAAGTTACCATTATTACGTGTTCCTTTGCGCAGAGGTTGACGAGTGTCTCATTTATCCCTGCTCAAATGGAGGTTCATGCAAAGACAGACCAGGCCGCTATTCCTGCACTTGTCCAGAGGCTTACACCGGTGAAAACTGCCTGCTGCGTAAGTTTCATACCGACTAATGTGATCATTGCTTCGATTTCGCATAATATCGGAATTTGATGTATTTGTCATAAAGATGAAGTTGCGTAATGTGTAATATAAATGGATTTAGTGTGATTGTGTGAGTGCGTGCGTGCGTGTGTGTGTGTGTGTGTGTGTGTGTGTGTGTGTGTGTGTGTGTGTGTGTGTGTGTGTGTGTGTGTGTGTGTGAGTGTGTGTGTGTGTTTATGCGTGTGTGCGTGTGTGCGTGTGTGCGTGCGTGCATGCGTGTTATTATCTACATTAATGTTTTGTTGTTCATACTGTTGTTATTGTTGTCGTCGCCGTCATTGTTGCTAATAATGGTGACACTGTTGTTAAAGTTTCTATTCGTGTTGATATGTGTGTGGCAGTTTGTGTTGTTGGTATTGTCACTGTCAGTTTAGCAAACGTTCTTCGCACTGTTTTAGCAAGCAACTTGTGCAGCAGTGACCCGTGCTTCAACGGCGCCACTTGTCACCAGACCGCAGGACGTTCTTTCTCCTGCGTCTGTCATCGGGGATACAGCGGCACCAACTGTGAACACGGTAGCTCATCCAACTCCTTCGACGTGTGCTGTCTCAAACAAACCACAACAACATTGACGGTGTAGGCCTATATAGAATAGTGCAACAGGTGCACAGTGCGACAAGATAATATTATATTTAACGGAGGCCGCTAAGAACAGACAATTGTCATCCATTGTAAACTAAAACTATTACCAGAAACATTAATGTTAGAAATGGTAGTTTCATATACTGATATTTTGTGTTGATAAAAGTTCTAAAATAAATCCTTAGCCCATCCTTATTTACAAACCATGCACGCTAATATTATATTTAACCTATGAACTTTACACGAAAAAACCATTTCCCAGGTGGCAAACAAATGAATTTCACTTGTGTGTGCTATAACCTTCTTGTAAAATGCTGCGGCTGGAATTCTTATATGCATGGAAAGATCTCAAGTGTCTGATCTACGGGCTAACATGTTGAGAAATTTATCATTTATCCAAGCAGTGCATTGAAATATAATCTATTTCTTCTACAACTAAGCACTGCTTGGCGTAAGCTACCGTGCTTCATAATAAATCAACATGTCGTTCGATGAACCGCGGTGCTCTTCGATTAGCCTTCTGTAAAGACAATGGTATTCTAACTAACTAGCTAAAACTAACTAACTAACTAACTAACTAGCTAACCAACTATTCAACCATCTAATTAACCAACTCACCAAATAACTACGATTGTGGATTGTTTAGGGGTGGTGATACCACGTACGATCAAATTTCGTATTTTGAACATGGCCTTCACACTCGACCTTGGAAATAAGAACACCATAGCGTATCATGTTTTGGCAGACGACCTCGGGAAAAGGGTACGTATTCAAAACCGTGTCTCGTATGGCATGTTCATTAAATGTGAATAGGTGTCCACTAGAAACTAACATATATCCGAGTGGTAAACAAATGAACGTTTTGTTATTCTAAATATACCAAAGGCTTCTTTTTGTGCACATGCTGCATGGAGCGTCGCACTTTAAATTGCAAGGTGCTAATGCTGCCAATTGTTGTTCACAGAAACAGTAACATAACATTACTTTACTCGGACAGCGGTTACACAGTTATGCATGGGTCACTATCACCATGGTAATTACATAATATGCATTCGGTTCCTTTAACAAGTTATCATCAAAATTGTTGGACAGAGATCAAATATAATATAGATATAGATAATTATGTGTCGTAGATTGAAGACATCTATGCCAAATCGACTGACGTCGGCGCACATTTAATCGGAATTGAAGACATAGTTTTCAGGTAAGTGTGTATTATTCAGTATAACAGTTCAGACAAGTATGTTTATTGAACACTTTACCTTTTTATGACCAACGTGTCTCCCTTTGTATTAACTAATGCACTGTATGTTTTACATTACGTGCACTTGTCTTTGCACAGACAGTGTGTGTGTGTGTGTGTGTGTGTGTGTGTGTGTGTGCGTGCGTGTGTGTGTGTGTGTGTTTGTGCGGACGCGCGTGGTGTGCATATTCGCACGCACGCGTGTGTGTGCGTGTGTGTATGTATTTGTGTGTGGTTGTGCGTGTGCGCGTGTGCGCGTGTGCGCGTGTGTGCGTGTGTGTGCGTGTGTGTGCGTGTGTGTGCGTGTGTGTGCGCGTATGTGTGCGTGTGTGCGTGTGTATGCATGTGTGTATTCGCGCGTGTGTTTGTGTGTGTGTGTTTATATGTGTGTTTGTGTGTGCGTGCATGTGTGTGTTTGTGTGTGTGTGTGTGTGTGTGTGTGTGTGTGTGTGTGTGTGTGTGTGTGTGTGTGTGTGTGTGTGTGTGTGTGTGTGTGTGTGTGTGTGTGTGTGTGTGTGTGTGTGTTTATGTGTGTATGTGTGTGTGCGTGTGTGTGTGTGTGTGTGTGTGTGTGTGTGTGTATGTGTGTGTGAGTGTGTGTGTGTGTGGGTGGGTGGGTGGGTGCGTGCGTGCGTGCGTGCGTGCGTGCGTGTGTGTATAATATATGGAGTGGATACCGGTAATAAACAATGTGTTTTTGTTATTTTTATTATTGATTATTGCTATTTATTCAGTAAGTTATGCAGCAAACTTGTGCCATGCAACAAATCTATAAATATGCAACTGTCATACCTTGCAGTAGCGGGAGTGTCGTGGTCATGTGCACGCTGTCTCTGAATGAGGACATGTCTCCAGCTGTGCTGAATGACATTCTCGATCGCGCAATCAATGATAGGAAATTCCAATCGTATTATGACATTTCCACTAATTCAGAAGGTATGTAAAAATTAACTGCGCACAGCATAACATGCGCTCAAGTTCCTTTAATATAATATACCGGTCCATGAAGAAGGTTAATCTAAAATTGTTGGCGAAAATTATTGTATAAAAATAATATCGCGTGTCTGTAAAATTAATGATGCGTAAATGTATCGTTGTGATGTGTGTGCATGACATCCATCGTTATGCTGTAGCATCATCAATCCCATATAAGGCATTCATAGTAAGAAATTTGTATTTCTTGTTTTGTGGAAATGGTTCTTTGACAGACATTGTGTTTACTTTCAGAAGTTTCGCGAAAAAACACAACTGAAGGCTCCTTAAGTTTACGTAAGTGCCATATATTTTTGTCTAACATAATAGTAAAGATGTTGTCCTATTTATGATTTTTTCTCTCTCATTCTCTGTATTTCTTTCTCGCACTTTCTCTCTTTCTAAGTATTTACTTTTACCTGTATTTCTGTCTTTCCCTGTGTTTCTCCATATTTATATTTGTCTACCTTTCTGTCTGTTTGTCTGCCTGTCTGTCTGCCTGTCTGTCTGTTTGTCTGTCTGTCTCTCTCTATTTCTCTCTTTTTCTCTCTTTTTCTCTCTCTCACTCATATACGTAAGTGTATGTAAGCGTCGATAATATGCCAGTTGTATGGCTTACATGCAATTGGCATATTATACACACTTTTGCATACATTAATACGTGGCTGGCACACTGCGATACAAACAAACCGATTGCGAATCTCAAAATTGTCTTACGGAAGGACTATGTTATGTATTTCCAGGTGTTCAGATCATCATCGGCTGTGCGGCAGCGGTGGTCGTGTCCGTAGCAATGATCCTCGTGTATCTGAGCATGTTACGGCTAACTAGAAGCAAAGCTTCCGAAGACAAAGTTGACATGGTTGCACCAGTTGGAGCAACTGACGGCGACGTCTACGAAGAGCTGGCTCCTCGACCGGGCACAACATAACTACAACCGATCAACTACGACAAGACAATCAGAAACAATCAGACAACGTCGTATTTTCCTGATATAATGTGTTTGTATGACTGTGCGGATATAACGCACAGCGTGAATTGTGCGACGATTTGTGAAGAGACGCATCACAAATGATCGCATCGATGACCCGTTGATTTATGTTTAATTAATGGATAAGGACACTTACAGTACATTCAAAATGTACCCTATATAGTGATTTACAAAAGTGTATATGCTAGCAAACGCGTTCTCTTAAACGTGTTTGTTGTGATACAGTCACACCATGTCGTATAGTGCGTTCCAACGGGCTCGATTTTACCGCAGTTACGAGTTCATGACCCCCTATGTGACCCAATTTAACTGTGGTGAAATTGGGATACTTTCGAATTTTCGAGTTCGCCGCATACTATTCACTATAAGCACGAGGTGATTGGAAGACAGCGCGCGCGCGCGTGTGTGTGTGTGTGTGTGTGTGTGCGTGCGTGCGTGCGTGTGTGTGTGTGTGTATGCGCATGCGCGTGTGTGTATGCGTGTTTATGCGCATGCGTGTGCGCATGCCCGTGTGTGAATCTTAAAAGAAGATTTAATTCGTGAATGTTGCTTACTGATCTTATTTCATAGTTTAACGTCAATGTATGACCACGGAATGCTTCTTGTGTTATAACATTAACGTGGGTCTTCTTTAAATAATCTCTGAGATCGTTGATCATACGTTGAATGTGAACGCAATACACCCATAGTTGTCAGCCTATTTACCCATATGTGCCTAACATCTAATGGATGGTTTCATTGTGCGAAACGAGTACTGCTTAGCGTAATACACAGTTGAAGTGTTATTTATATTTAAGCATTACAGTAATATTACAATTATCACAACGGAACTACGATAACTATATCATTGGATAGTAGGTATATGCAATATATTATAAACTGCGTGATACTCCTCAACAACGCAGACCAATATTTAAATGTCATTTTAAAATAAGGTTTGCTTTCTGTCATCATTACTTAGTTGAGATTAAAGCAGAGCAACACCATTCGAATATATTTTATATGATGTGTTCCTTCCCAAATTGGCAAGTTGAAGATATATCAATTAGTTGATTCGTGCATTCACATTGTTGTGTACAATTGGATTTTCGGATGAATAGCTGTACCCACCATACGTACATCGTTTTCACTATTAAAGTTCGCGTCACCGCTAAGAGTAAAAGCAATGTTGTATACTGGTTTGGTAATTGTTGTGTAATATTTCATAATGTAATAAACGATACGTTTCTATTTACACACTCAACGTAGTAGTTTGTAAAATTGTTAGAATTGTTTGTACATTGTTAAATTAACAATAACTGCCATACCACGTCTTTGTTTTTTTGGCTATTAATTACACACAATCACTCCAAGTTTACCAACAAATTGATTATACCCCATAGTCCTATTGTTAACCTTCGTTACCCAGCCTAGCCTCGGGCTTGGATTTATATCGTGAAATAAGGGATAGGCCTAATCGTCCGGACCCCGGGCGGGAAGAATGTACATTGGGGCGCTGCAGGTAGGTCGCTTCTAGCAGGTAGACCGGCAGAAGGGATCTGACACAGGTATCTACAAACTGCTATTGATCCCCCCTCTCCAGCAGTAGGGAGTCAGCAACGACATTGCTGTCACCTGTTCGGCGTCTCTCATACGCCCGACCGAGAAGCAACGGAGGCCGCTGGGAGCAAGATCCAGTGGGATAGAGTTCACGGCAGGTTACACATAGCCCCTGTTTGGCACCTTTTACTTCCTCTGAGGCAAAAGCTAGAAGGGACCGACGATTTTTATTGTCTCTTCCGAAAGACATAGGCAACGCGAGGTGAACGAAATTGACCAGGTTTTGCGAAACGGCAACTGGTTGAATCGAACCACCGTCATATCGACAGTACGTCGCTCTACCGCGCGACTATTGCTTTTAAATACAGGGCAACCCGGGTTGCAAGCCCTATGTCCGGATGACGTAATACACGTTCTAGATGATATGACACCAAATAAAGATGACGTCACGTTGTAATTCACGGCTAGTCTTGTTCCTGGATCAACTGATTGCACACCGGTGACTCTTTATCGTCCTTTAGTGACGATGAATTCAGCTAATATAATATCAAGTAATGTACATATATATCCACCACAACTTTCAAGAGTGTTACGTAGTAACATTATATTTATTTTTACTGATCCAGTCACATGTCGCGTAGGGATTACGTCATAAACAGCGTTAGGTAACAGCAAACCGTCCCGCAGCTCATCGCAATTGTTCTTGCTCAAGCGAACCACAGAGAACGCTTGCAAGAAGCTACATTTAGCAGATAAGTGAAGCTTAGCATAATTATTTAATTAATAGTTGCATCAACTTATCTTTGAAATTCCATCTAGAACAGTGTGAATGTTAGAAGCGATTTGAGAGCAAGTCAACGAGAGTTAAGCGACGAGGAGAACTATCACTAACTGACTAAGACACGCCTTCTCTCCAATAAACTAAGAACGTAGTTTGATGGTTAACGTGGAAGGCGTGGGGCAACTTTTTTTTTCAAACAATTTTTCAGCCGATTTAGATTATGGGGAATTGTAACTGTTAGACCATAGACCATGCCGGGGAGGTGTAGTTCATGCAGTTGCTGGTAGTGAGCAGTATTTCGCAGGTTCTGTCAAAATTGCATGACGACTTAAATAACTGCATGTGCCCCGCGTCCACATTATGTCCTAAATCGCCACAATGAATTTGATATGGATCAGACGAAACTCTTGCCTGTACAGGTAATAAGCTTTCTCGTCATCGCACGTGAGCTTCTATACGCAGAACATCTACAACTTCATTGTCTGTTCAGTTACCCAGAATCAATTTTTTTTAACAGCACCCCTCTCGTTTTCCGATGTCATCAGTCGAGCCGAGACAGCGAGAAGAAGCTGAAGATACGGCGGCGCGGCGGCAAAAAAGTTTCTACAACATTTGATTCTGCCGCCAGTTGAGATTTTGTGCTCCCCAGACTACCCTCTCTGATACCGTCCCTGGTAAAATAGTTATGTTAATTGAAAAATAACTATACGGACGGACGTTCATTTAATTTTTATTGGAGTCGAACGTAGATCCGCTTACTGGGTGATTATCTAATGGTGTTTCACTAGACGCCGACGCAAGATTTGAAGTTTACACCAAATCTGCGTTTTCATGTACAGGTGTCTTGACAAGTACAAAATACTATTTGCATCCCAATATGGATTTCGTAGACAATGTTCAATCAAAAATGCCTCTCTGGAACTAATCGACAGCATAGTAAACGCGTTAAATGAAAAACATTATGCACTTGATGTATTCATAGACTTAAATAAAGGATTTGACACTTTAGATCACAATATTCTGCTTGAAAAATTATGGCATTATGGAATAAGAGGGGTCCCACATAAGCTTTTAAAAAGCTATCTTGAAAACAGAAAGCAATTCGTTATAATAAAGAAACATTGTTTGAATATCAAAGTACAACATGTGGAGTCACACAGGGATCCATTCTAGGACCATTACTATTTTTGATATATATATATATATATATATATATATATGTATGTAAATGATATGCCATTATTTTCAAATACTGCAAATTTCATACTGTTCGCTGATGACACAAGTCTACTCTTCAAAAACAAAGACCTCAATAGTTTCACAATTAATGTTAATACTGAACTAGTGAAGATTTCTCAATACATAAGTGCCAATAAACTTTCACTTAACATAGGTAAAACTTAATGCATGCTATTTCAAAACACTCCAAGTCAGTTACACATGGTGGTAAAATAGAAAATGTTGAGATCACTTTAAATTTCTAGGTTTGTGGATTAATAAAAAGTAGAAGAAAAATACAAATAAAAAATGCGAGAACATTTATCAAATATGAGCAATAACTAAAACAATCAAGCCGCTACTACAATCATGCACATTAAAACAAATATCATGCATTAATTCAACCTCATTTGTGATATGGCATACTTGCATGGTACAGTAACATTCATGGTAATGTAACTAATATAAACTGACTATTTAAACTTCAAAAGAAGCAGTACGTTTGATTCACAAAAGCAAATTCATAGCACATACAGATCCCATCTTTAAGATGTATGGAATTCGTAAGTTAGAAGATTTATTTATAATTCAAGTGTTCAACTGTATGACAAACTAACAAAAAAGCAATGCCCAAATTATCTCTTCACATCTGTCACGAGAAATAATGAAACTCACAGTCATGTTACCAGGCAGAACAATAATATTCACTTAGGTGAGATTAGAACAGAAACCAAACAATAATATTCACTTAGGTGAGATTAGAACAGAAACCAAAAAACAGGGATTATATTATAAACTGCATACTATAACGCTGCATGTCTCAAATGTACTTCACCTATCATCAACTAAAAGGCACAACCTTAAAAAACTCATTGTAAATACATATTCAGAGGTGTGCTTAATAAGAAATTGCTATTCCTGTTTGAGCTTCAATGATAATTCATAATGTAAAATTTCTTAATTTAATTTCCCACTTTAATTTGTACTGGTATGTATTATTCATATATAATAATGAAATGTTTTATTGTATTGATATGTATTGTTTATACCTAGTAATGAATGTAAATGTTAATTTTTTAGTTTCCATTATTTTTATTATTATGTACTTCACGTATAACTACATGTATAATAATATAATGTAACATTTAAAAGACAAATCTGGAAACCTAATAACTGAAGGATCAGCCAGGCGGGCAAGATGGAAGGAGCATTTTGAAGAAGTCCTTAATAGACCTATGCCCGATGACCCCGTTATTGATATTGAATTAGATCCTATCATAGATGAAATCAGCACAGAGTCTATAACAAAAACAGAGATTAGAGCAGCACTGAGGAAGCAAAAAAATGGGAAAGCAGGAAGTAAAGATGACATTACAGTAGAATAGTTGAAAGCAGACATGGCGACAACGGATAATTGGTTTCTAAGCTTATTCCCAAAAAATTTGGAACAAGAAAACGTACCACAGAATAAGAGATGGAGTTGACAACAAGTTGAGAGATGAACAAGCAAGTTTCAGAAGAGGACGAAGCACAGTTGAAAAGATCCTTCGAAACATAATAGAACAAGTAATGGAATGGCAAGCAACGCTACATGTAACTTTTGTAGACTTCGAAAAGGCATTTGATTCTGTGCACCAAGAGAGCCTTGGGGAAATCATGGCGAGCTACGGAATCCCACACAAGATAATCAAAATGGTCCAGATTTTGTGTACGAGGAGAGTGAATGTGCAGTGTTAGATGAAGATGAACAATCTGAGTGGTTCAAGGTAAAAACTGGAGTTAAGTAACGAGACGTAATGTCTGGATTTCCTTTCTTGATGGTAATCGACTGGATAATGAGGAAAACAACTGAAGAAAACAACACAGAAATAAAACGGAGATTCATGTCAAAACTTGAAGACTTGGACTTCGCAGATGACATTGCGCTTATGTCATCAAGTTACAGACACATGCAAGTAAAGGCAAAAAGATGAATGACCGGCCTAAAAATCAATGAAGAGAAAACTGAAGTACCGAAGATAAACAGCAAATGCAACAACAAAATACAGTTTGATGTCCAACAACTGAATGAAGTAGATAAATATACATACCTGGGCGCAAACGTCAGCAAGCAAGGAGGAGGGGGTGACGATATTAACACCAGAATACGAAAAATAAGGACATCATTCATGAAATTCAAGCAGATATGGAGCTAAAATGTGTACACATTAAAAACTAAACTCAGATTATATAATACTCTGGTCAAATCAGTGTTACTGTATGGATATGAAAGTAAATAAAAGCGACAACAACAAAACTTGACATTTTCCATTTCAACTGTCTCTGAAGAATTTTTTTCATTAGATGGCCAGTAATAATTTCGGACAAAGAAATTGAGAACATAACAGCAGAAGAAAAGATCAGCACAGAAGTACAGAGAACAAGGTGGAATTGGATCGGGCATGTGCTGAGAAAGAAGGCCCAAAACCACTGCCTGACAGCACTGACATGGACGCCGGAAGGAACAAGAAAAGTTGGGCCACAAGGCCCGAAGAGGATAGGTAAGGTAAGGTAAGGTAAGGTAACGTAGGATTTAGGGCATCCAGTTGCTTCAACTAGTTTAGTTTTTACTGGCGTCCTGGCATTCATTATTACAACATGTACCTTGTTTTTTTGTAATTATTTATGCCAAATAAACCAATTTCAATTCAATTCAATTCCCGCCGGCGTACGTGCTTAATTACAGTTGGTTATGGTCTCTATTATTATAACCACAACTGAATCATAAATCGGTTATACATATTTCCATGTTTATTTGACACCGGGTAATAGTGAAATACATGTACAATGAAATTATAATTGTCACATACAATTATTTTGCATTCTTGAATGTATAAAAAATGTACAATTGTCATTATCATAATAGTTATCAATACCATCATCATAATCATAATCATCACCATTATCATTTACCACTAATTACTCTGTTTAGATGATGTACATCAACCAATAAAAGGTTGGCAAGCTTGATTAACAATAAACCTATTAACTACAGACTAACCATAGAAAGAACAGTTACGCAACATGTAACGACATCAAATGGCGTAGTAAACATATTCATTAATCACACATCACAACAGGCACTGAAGCAGACTACGCACAGTGAAAGGACGTTGTTTGTGTTCGTGTTTCGTCGACATAATCGCTGGCCTCCTGGTTACATTGTTCATGTTTCTTTCGCCTTCCGGTTGATTTACCATTAGTTTGAAATGTCTCTCTCTCTCTCTCTCTCTCTCTCTCTCTCACTCACTCACTCACTCACTCACTCACTCACTCACTCACTCACTCACTCACTCACTCACTCACTCACTCACTCACTCACTCACTCACTCACTCACTCACTCACTCACTCACTCACTCACTCACTCACTCACTCACTCACTCACTCACTCACTCACTCACTCACTCACTCACTCACTCACTCACTCACTCACTCACTCACTCACTCACTCACTCACTCACTCACTCACTCACTCACTCACTCACTCACTCACTCACTCACTCACTCACTCACTCACTCACTCACTCACTCACTCACTCACTCACTCACTCACTCACTCACTCACTCACTCACTCACTCACTCACTCACTCACTCACTCACTCACTCACTCACTCACTCACTCACTCACTCACTCACTCACTCACTCACTCACTCACTCACTCACTCACTCACTCACTCACTCACTCACTCACTCACTCACTCACTCACTCACTCACTCACTCACTCACTCACTCACTCACTCACTCACTCACTCACTCACTCACTCACTCACTCACTCACTCACTCACTCACTCACTCACTCACTCACTCACTCACTCACTCCCTCCCTCCCTCCCTCCCTCCCTCCCTCCCTCTCTCTCTCTCTCTCTCTCTCTCTCTCTAAGCACATAATGTCATACATCATATACGTATATGCTATACAGTTTTCATCTAACAAGCCAATTATGAAGCAAATGTCGCAATCTCGTGTGTACACATACAACGTTTGTGACGATGTGTACAAGTCTTACGCGTGAGATCGTATGGCACTTAACAAGAATATATTAAAACAATTAATGACATAATATATATATATATATATATATATATATAATATGTCATTACGAAACTAGATAAATATATTGTAACAATTTAGATTGATGGTATTGTTGAACTCTTATAACACAATTGCAGGATGTTTGTGTAAGTTAATTAATAACCTGTATATTATCCTCCTCTCTGTCACTTGCTGTGCTAAAGGTGGGAATGTTAAACTATTTCCACGTAATGCTTCCGAATTTATCCAATGTACGCACTGGCGTGAAAGTAAGTTTTAAAAAGAAGCTAGTGAGGAGTCGATTAACGTGGGCTGAACATGGGAACGGATGAGAGAAGAACGGTTAGCCAAGAAAGCTGATATCCTCAAAGTCGAAGACAGAAAGAGAAGGTCATGATTGTAATGGGTGGATTGTGTGAAGAAATATTTGGCAAGATCTAGTTCTAGGGGTGTGGAAAGAGATCACGGAGACGGCTTACAGATACATGAAAAGAACAGATAGAAAACAAACAATCGTGGAGCGGTATCGAGGCAAGCCTCACTACGGGAAAGAGAAGGAGAACAGCGCAATGCATTCCTCTTCAAGGTCTTCAAGTCGTAGACACCGTCTCGTCGTCCTGGTCCACCATCTCCACCGTGTCGTCCCCGTCTTTCTTCCGCAGTCGCCGGTAGAAGAAGAACACGGCCACGGCAATACCCAGTGCAACGATGACGCCCACAATGGAGCCGATGATAACCCCGGTGTCTGGCGGTACAGAACACATTGTACTGTGATTAAGGGTGATTATCGGGAATAGTTTTACTATCGCTGTAATTACTATTGCGATACTATCGCGATTATAGGAATGGGAAGCTAAATGTTCCAATATTACTTGTGTGAGTTAAGGAACATATCGCACGGACCTAGCTAAATTGACGAGTGGTACCATCGCTTACAGTTTGAGACAGTTGCTTCACATTGGCGATTGACAATTGTTGACGTTGGGTCGGTAGATTCGGTAAATAAGTAAACATCAGATAATAAGTTTGAAAAAATCACGTGATCGAGTGAATAGAATTACAGCGACACAAATAAACCTGCTGATGTGTTTGGCCAAGTATCATTACTATCGATGGTTCACAGTGCTATCGCCGATAACTGGCGATAGTTAAATTGACTATCGTATTGCATCGCCACATCGACTATCGCGATACATCGACAGTTCGATATATTGTTACACCCTTAACTGCGATGTTAATCCGACCTTATCTGTTCGTTAGTTTTTAGCATAGCATTCTTAATATTAGAATACATATGCTAAACGAGCACAGCCCGCAACACTGCGTTTAATAAACAGGAAACAGTGTTAGCAATTTAAATGTCTCGCCAACAGAAAGATCAAATATTGTACACACACATTCCATATAATAGTAAACACCAGCTACATCGAAGGGAGGTGGAGGTAACAGCAAGTTCATAGAATTGTCGTTTCATGTTGGGCGCATTCGCCAGGTTCTAACCATTAAATACAGCAGATGTGCAAAGTACAACTAGTAGTAGTTCAGTCCGATTTCTTATTACATCAAACACAACTAATCATCTTTACATTTACTCTTCAGTAATTCAAACACGAAAAATTAATAACACAGTTAGGAAAAATGAATTAATCAAAGAATGAATAAATAAATTAATGTTTATTTTAACACCATCAACTACATTAGCTAACAACAGTAAGTATTAATGACTAGTACGACATTATAAAACTATAAAATGTTGAACAAATGTTGATAAAAAACGATGCAAAATATGAGTTAAGGGCCGAGTACACATGTCGACATCAACGGCAAAACCTCGACGGCAAAGCGGCAAACTGCGTGCATAGCCTAGTACATATAGCGCAGTAATCTTCGACGGATATGCAAATTGCTCACGTGTGCAGTTTGTGGACGCTATAAAAGATGGCATTGACTGAAAAAGGACAACAGCAAAGCGCGTATTATTTGTATCCTTTCAAATATGAACTGAAGAGGTGCTCAAGCAAAAATCAAGCCAAGGCAGGAGTGCTTGTGCACACAATATTTATACTGACATCGAAACTTTTGTTGCATTATTCCTATTAATTACTACTTATCAGACATGTCCAGCTTGGTCCGTATGACCTCACAAACGGCCATCTTCTTCTTGGAGTTTTTATGATAGGGTTGGGACGGAACATATAACAACACAATATTTACTGGATTCCTGAAAATTAATCCAATTACATCAATTTAAACAAAAAAGATATAATTTTGAATCTGCAATTTTATTTTGTGTTTACATCCCTATATTGGAACATGTGCAATTTGACGTCATAGCAAACAACAGCCCTAACTGGTCAAAGGGTAAATTTGTCGAGCGGCAACTTTTAAAAAATCGCTTTTGTTTCGATTCTCGATGGTTTGCCGTCGAGCAGTTTTTCCGTCGAGCGGTTTGCCGCCGCATGTGTACTAGGCTCTGTGTAAATCCAATTGGAGTGATGTTTATTTTGCCGCTTGCCGTCGAGGTTTGCTGTTGCCATCGACATGTGTACTAGGCCCTTAACAGATTGCAATCGAAGGAAGTGAGACACAAACATACACAAAAGATACGTACACATATAACCCACAAATTACTTACGATTGCCTGAAGGCTTCGCAGTTTTGGCCTTTGTCGTTGCGTTTTCTGGAAATGAAATTCAACCGTTAAGCCCGGGCTAAACATACAGCGAAACCGTCGCCAATCCGGCCACAAATAAGACTGTTTAGTTGCCTTCTCGCAAGTTACGCCGACTGGATGGTTCGGTTATTGGTCTATGGAAACAGTTACACATGCAACTAAATAGTTGCGAGTCGTTCACATCGAAGACCAATTAGTTGAGCATAGTCCGATGTGCAGTCTGGCGACGGTTTGGTTGCATGTGTAGCCAGGGCTTTATGTTTTTTTGATAAATCGAGAAGAACGCAGGAAATATGCCTGATATTCTTTACTCATACACATTTTGTAGATTTCGCTGGAGAATAACAAATGTATGGGTACGCTGACCCATCAACGGAGAACTATGCTGAATAACTAATACTGTGAATCACAACGTTGGAAAAATTCCCATATATTAACCCAGTACGTTCACCTCGTTATTCAGGTCACTTTGGCACCGTCCAGAGTGTGACCTTAATAGTGGGGTTCCACCATATCTCAAATGTTTCTGTTTCTTTCATGTGATTCCAGTCACATATACTGAGTATACAAACTGTGACGAATGAACGCATGAATGAATATATACTACAAATCGAGGTGCGTTGATAGAATTGCACTCGATGTTAATTCATTTATTTCTAGGCTAAAGGGTACTATTTTGTTTTGTAACATACCTGTCTCTGTCTCACAGTTCTTGCCCGTGAAGGCAGCAGCACAGGTGCAGTTGTAGTCGTCAGTGTGGGCGTGGCACGTTCCGCCATTCCGGCATGGTAAGCTGTCACATTGGTTGACGCCTACCACGTGATAACAGATCAGAAAACATGTACCAACAGTCACCATAAGGGATACTAAGCCCCGCCCACAAACCGTTGAAACAACGGGGCACTGCGATATGTATCCTTATTGTTTGTACTGGTAGGATTGTCAATCTGTACCGTGTTATTCAATAGAATTAAAGTAGAAAGCTGTACACAATTGCGGGATGTCACTTTATATACATACATACATATATATATATATATATATATATATATATATATATATATATATATATTCGTGGTGACGTTCGCAATGTTAGCATTGCCTGTCACTCAAGCCTTTGAGTGAACACTGTCAGATAAGACATCGGAGGAGGCGGGAGTGCTGTTGAAAATGTTCAGGGATTACGTTTTCAATCTTGCCATGAACAAATTATGAGTGCATGGGTGTGTTGAAAATGTTGACTCAAAATTACGATATTTTATTGGAATTATTCAAAAATTCTCAAATTTAACTACGAAGAACTAACAGGAATTGTGATCAAGCTAGTCCCTCCTCTCTCATCATTGAGGGGAGGCTGAGTCCCCAAGCCCCATTCGACTTCCGACGCCTATGCTGTGTGTGAGTGTGTGTGTGTGTGTGTGTGTGTGTGTGTGTGTGTGTGTGTGTGTGTGTGTGTGTGTGTGTGTGTGTGTGTGTGTGTGTGTGTGTGTTGTGCGTCTGTGCGTATGGTAAATACACAACGAAAATGTTGGCAGCAAGAGGTAGTCGTAGCCATTTGGTGCAGCGCGCAAGTTCACAAAAATACCAAGATAATAACAATAATAAACTTCTATAGCGCCAATATCCCTAGGAATCTGAGCTCAGAGATCAATGCAAGTATGTATGCATTGCATTAAAAGCAAACTGAAAGGATCATAGGCAAACTAAAAGGATCATAGGTAAATTAAACGCAGCAGGCACGTTTATCGTAGACAATTAAGCTGACTTACTCGTTGACATGATAGTTAGTTCGTAATGTGGCAATAGTTTCTTATCCCGGATTGCTTGCTTGAGAATATTATTCAGCACACTCTGTGGTACCTCGATACGCAGGGATAGAGTGCAGGTGACGATGACACTGCCCTCGCTGCAACATGTATACAACCATAGAACAAGGTTAGACTAGCCGACGGGTACAATAGAGCTGCATGTGTATGCTGGTATGAAGTGTATAGTAGGTAACGATGGCATACGACAATATTACAATACGTACACTGTAAGATGCGCAACATATTCATTACAAAACTGTATGCAGTGTGTGTGTGTTTGCGTGCGTGTGCATATGCGTGTGCTTGTGCGTGTGCGGGTGTGGGTGTGCATGGGTGTGCGTACGTGTGTGTGGGTGCGTGCGTGAGTGCGCGGTTGCCTGTATGCGAGTATGCATTATTTATTTGTATGTATCTATGCGCGTGTTATGTCTACGTATGTGTACGTATGTATGTACTTACGTATGAATGTATGTATTATGTATGTGTGTGTATGTATGTACGTACGTACGTGTGTATGTCTGTACGTATGTATACACGTATGTATTTGTGCATGTACGTAATATTAGTTTAATGAAAAAGATCGACTTGCCTGAAAACGATGTCAGTAATTTCTCTAAAGTAAGGTCCGACGTCAGCCGATTTCATATAAATTGCTTCGAGCTAAAATGTATGAAAGCAACATCGTCATCACAGTGAACAACGACACATTATGATAAGCTTACACACACGCACACGCATACGCACGCACACACACGCGCGCGCGCACGCACACACACGCACGCACGCACACACAAATAAATAACGCTGATGAACGACAGTTTTCCAGCGCTGCAAAACATACATGAATGGTATAATCATGCAAACATTTTATGTGGAGAATCGTAAGACTACACCTATGTACAGGTGCTTTACATGCATAGACTTTATGTGGAGAATCATAAGTGTACACCTATGTACAGGTGCTTTATATGCATAGACTTTATGTGGAGAATCAGAAATGTACACCTATGTACAGGTGCTTTACATGCATTGACTTTATGTGGAGAATCATAAGTGTACACCTGTGTACAGGTGCTTTACATGCATAGACTTTATGTGGAGAATCATAAGTGTACACCTATGTACAGGTGCTTTATATGCATAGACTTTATGTGGAGAATCATAAATGTACACCTATGTACAGGTGCTTTACATGCATAGACTTTATGTAGAGAATCATAAGTGTACACCTATGTTCGGGTGCTTTACATTCATACATTTTATGTGGATAATCATAAGTGTACACCTATGTACAGGTGCTTTACATGCATATACTTTATGTGGAGAATCATAAGTGTACACCTGTGTACAGGTGCTTTACATGCATAGACTTTATGTGGAGAATCATAAGTGTACACCTATGTACAGGTGCTTTACATGCATAGACTTTATGTGGAGAATCATAAGTGTACACCTATGTACAGGTGCTTTATATGCATAGACTTTATGTGGAGAATCATAAGTGTACACTTATGTACATGTGCTTTACATGCATAGACTTTATGTGGAGAATTATAAGTGTACACCTATGTACAGGTGTTTTATATGCATAGACTTTATGTAGAGAATCATAAATGTACATATATGTACAGGTGCTTTACATGCATAGATTTTATGTGTAGAATCATAATTGTACACCTATGTACAGGTGCTTTACATGCATAGACTTTATGTGGAGAATCATAAGTGTACACCTATGTACAGGTGCTTTACATGCATAGATTTTATGCGGAGAATCATAAGTGTACACCTATGTACAGGTGCTTTACATGCATATACTTTATGTGGAAAATCATAAGTGTACACTTATGTACAGGTTCTTTACATGCATAGACTTTATGTGGAGAATCATATGTGTACACTTATGTACAGGTTCTTTACGTGCATATACTTTATGTGGAGAATCGTAAGTGTACACTTATGTACAGGTGCTTTACATGCATAGACTTTATGTGGAGAATCATAAGTGTACACTTATGTACAGGCGCTTTACATGCATAGACTTTATGTGGAGAATCGTAAGTGAACACTTATGTACAGGTGATTTACATGCATAGACTTTATGTGGAGAATCATAAGTGTACACTTATGTACAGGTGCTTTACATGATTAGACTTTATGTGGAGAATTGTAAGTGTACACTTATGTACAGGTGCTTGACATGCATAGACTTTATGTGGAGAATCGTAAGTGTACACTTATGTACAGGTGCTTTACATGCATAGACTTTATGTGGAGAATCGTAAGTGTACACTTATGTACACGAGTTTGAGAGAGAGAGAGAGAGAGAGAGAGAGAGAGAGAGAGAGAGAGAGAGAGAGAGAGAGAGAGAGAGAGAGAGAGAGAGAGAGAGAGAGAGAATATAAGAAATTTTGAGTTTAAAAGGTTACAACATAGTTGTGTAGAAGTATTACCTTGGACTTTATACTTCTGACCAGTTTTTGGTAAGACGTCGAGCGGCTCATCCCCAGATCCGATTCAAACGTCATGTTCACAATCCGGAACAAGATCGAATGACGTATATTCATACCTACATATCCCAGAATCATAACAATACACGATATAATTACACAGCAAATCCACACTGCAGTGTTGCTCGGGTATTAGTCCGTGCGTAGAAACAGTAGGAGAACCAGCGTTGATGAAAAACTGGAAGCCTTGTACTAATGTCTGACTTATGCCTATTTAAAAGGACCGAGTAAACGAGATCTGCATAAGGTAATTGTTATGAAATAAATGAACATCCGATATCAAGGCTTGTGTGTACCAGTGATGTTTACACCAATCTTGTTTTGAAATTCGAATAACGGCTTTGCAGGAATTAACTTTTGTGATGTTCAGTTAATAACAACCAGCAAAACACCTATCCTTCTGGAAGCGCTACATACTCACAGACACAGAAAAACGGTTTCCCGGAGTATTCGGAAACAACGTTTGTAACGACGTACCGGAACATTCGATTAACGTCCGTCTAACGTTCGGTACAGTTTGTTTTATGAAAACAAATTATGTAACAATGGTTGGTAGAAAATAGGTTGCCTGTGTCATTTTGGTTAGTAGCACAAACAAAGGTGTTTCTAACCAATTACAAGTAGACATACTAGTACTGGCAATTGTAATCGGGGCTAGTCGGTGTCAGTTTGACGTAGTCGAAAGTTTTCAAGTTTACTTGATTATGACATCACTGCAATTTGGGTTAGTCTGATCTGGTCTGGTCAGGCGGAACAGGCCAGTGTATCCGGACCTTTAGACTTACAGTTTATACGTTAAGTCTTGCGATACGTTCCAAAACTAACTGATACAATCTTATAAGTTGCGCTGTTGCGATTTGTTCAAGTGGTAGCTAACAGAAATGGAGTATCATTTCAACACATTACCATGTCCACAGTTTTTTCCGGTGTACCCTTTCAGACATAGACATGAATACCCGAGCGGTAAATCTTTCGTCGTTCGGCAAGTGGCACCGTTGTAGCAAGGGTTACTACTGCAAGGCTCGCTACCTGAAACCGTGACAGACGCATGCTTCTAGAAACTGCAACAACAGCTGTTGTGGCGGACGAAAAGCTGCTGCAACAACAGCAGCAGCAACAATCACGACAACGCAATCGCGGTACGCATCTGTGCAAATGTACTCGTTCATAAGGATGGTGGTTTGTTGTGCCATTTAATCAGTTGTTGTTGTCCATAATACATGTAACAACAACAACGGCAGAGACAACATCATTTATAACTACGATATTTATAGCGACAGTTGTAGCAACGATGACCAGAATAATACTGGTGATTGCATCAACTGTTGTTGTTAAAAAGGAACAATCGTACTTCTAGCACATCACGTTGGAAAACAACAGTAAAAATCATAATGAGTGAGAGTAAGCGGAAGACAGGAAGACCACACATGATATGGATGAGATCAGGGATACAACAAAGAAAGGAACACCATACATGAGATGGATGAGATCAGGGATACAACAGAGAGAGGAAGACCACACACGAGATGGATGAGGTCAGGGATACAACAAAGAAAGGAACACCATACATGAGATGGATGAGATCAGGGATACAACAGAGAGAGGAAGACCACACATGAGATGGATGAGATCAGGGATACAACAAAGAAAGGAACACCATACATGAGATGGATGAGATCAGGGATACAACAGAGAGAGGAAGACCACACATGAGATGGATGAGGTCAGGGATACAACAGAGAGAGAGAGAGGAAGACCACACACGATATGGATGAGATCAGGGATACAACAGAGAGAGGAAGACCACATATGAGATGGATGAGATCAGGGATACAACAGAGAGAGGAAGACCACACATGAGATGGATGAGATCAGGGATACAACAGAGAGAGGAAGACCACACATGAGATGGATGAGATCAGGGATACAACAGAGAGAGGAAGACCACACACGAGATGGATGAGATCAGGGATACAACAAAGCTTCCAATGAACAAGGTGAGATATGACGTAAGATACATGATTCGTTGGAGCCATCACATCGTGGATATCACCAGAATTCATACAACTTGACGGAACAATAAATCATCGGTACTTAAATAAATATATGTGGAAGAATTAAATAATTGTGTAAATGTATAAATGACATCGATCATGTCCGTTGGTACGACACTTACGTAGCTGACAGTTCACGCCCGTGAAGCCCCTTGGACAGAGGCAGTAATAGCGGTCGGGTTTGTCCAGACAGGAACCGCCGTTGATGCACGGAAAACTGAGACAGTCGTCAAACTCTGCACAAAGCAATGCATTGACAACACTAGTATTCATTAATCAAACATTAATTTATTACTTACATTAATTTTGTATTACGTGCAGGGTGCCTAATCACACTAGACACTTTAGATTCCGTATTATATATATTTAGATTACTGCATCCAGGCATGGCACCTCCAGCTGACTTCTTCGTAAGTGAGAAGTATTCTAGATTATATATTGGAAAGTTTTCATTTGCAAGAAGAATTGTCAACGAATGGAATAAATCACCTAAAGCGTCAGTCATGTCAACCAGTATACATTATTTTAAAGGTCACATTGACAAATACATAAATAATAGGTCGGAGGAGTATACGTGTCCGCGTATGCCGTTCCTCGTTAGAATTATTATAATTATTATAGGTAGGACACAGCGTGTAACTGTGCAGACTAGCGGCTATTTAACAGCTCCTGGTTGGACATTAGGAGATGCCCATATCAGTGACCACACCAAGCGCTATAAGGGCGCTAGTGAGCTTACAATGGGACCTTTTTGTCATGACCTGCGATTTGCCGAATACGGCCTACTACAGGGTAACATAAGGTGCAGTTGAGAGGCCAATACATGTCACAGAGAGAGCAGGAAAGTGACAACACACTGCAAGTATAAGTCAGCAAGTAGCCAACTTAGCTATGTTCCTGTTTTCCCACATTATTGTACACGGACCTCTTTGATACACAAGCCGTGCGTAATCATTTTCATTTGAAAAACACGCAACATCACGTTGCATTCGCCGTTACAACAAAACGTTACTGTTACTGCCATCTCACCATATTCACAGCGACTGCCGAAGTAGCCTCGTGGACACGGACAGACGTAGTTCTTGGTGTCGTCCTGGCAGGTGGCCCCGTGGATACACGGATTACTCCGGCACGGAGAGGCTTCTGGAAATAACAACGGCAACACCCACGGCGTTAGCGGTAGTACTTATTATTTCAATAAGTTAAGTTATTCTATATTGTTTTATCCTGTCCTTTCGTCGCTGGCAGATCTGTTCATTCGAACACTATTTCGATTTCTCTGGGAAGCATTCAGTCACGTAGCTGCAGTTAGTGCTTAAAGAAGAGTGGACTGAATCAATGTGGAATGGACAAATTGTCCAAGCTTTGAAAGGAAGCCGTGGGATTTGAACTACAATTATTCATGTTCCAAACACTGCTGCATAGTCTACGATAACAACAACTAGATAATGACGATTGCGTTGGCGATGACAAAGATTGTGGTCACTCTCATTGTTTTCTCAGTACACACGTACATCGGTTAACTGATTATGATATCATAGACCACGAAACATATACTTAGCATTAACTGTGTTAAACTCAGTCACGATCACAATCGAGATTTAATAGTTTATGAGTAGTAGGACATATATTATTCAGAAAGAAAATATATAACAACTTAACAGTAATTGCACATCACAATCATGTCCGTTTCTGTATATTCTGCCGCGTTTATGTTAAACTAGTTCGAAACATGTTGCAAATCGAAGTTTAAATGTGTTGATTGAAGTCCACCCAATGTTAACACAGTTATTCTTAGACTGACTTTTATCATACCTTCCTCACAGTTTTTGCCCGTGAAGCCGGCGGCACAGACACATTTGTAGTCGGTAACGAAGTCCAGGCATGTCCCACCATTCTGACACGTTACGCTCTGACAGTGGTTGACTGCTGTAAGACAACTGCATATCAGTCAACATTGTGTGCCAATTAAAAAAAACATTCGTCATTCCCGTTACATTTTCGTTACGTTACGTTGTAATTGTCAGGTCTGAGTGTTTTGCTCTATGTAACGTATACGCCGGTCACGTGGTCTCCACAAGTGTCACACCGATATTAATATTCGAAAATAGGAACGTATAGACGTTGTATCTGCACATATACAAGAACGTGCATGTATGTGTGCGTGCGTGCGTGCGTGTGTGTATGTGAGTGCGTGTGTCGGTGTGTGCTTGCGTGTGTGTGCTAATGTGTGTGTGTGTGTGTGTGTGTGTGTGTGTGTGTGTGTGTGTGTGTGTGTGTGTGTGTGTGTGTGTGAGTGTATGTGTGTGTTGTGTGTGTGTAATGCGTATGTATGTGTGTGTGTTGATGTGTATGCGCGCGTGCGTGCATGCATGTGTGTATGTGCGCATGAGTGTATGTACGTGGTTGCACCTTATATAAAAATGTGCTTATTATACACTATCAGGCCGGTTAAATGAAGCGTCTAAGAACGTTTTTAACGCTAAGATGATTGTCTTAGTAAATGACGTGATTTTTAATATAAGCGAATGTAGGAGTTTATGCAAACACGTGACGCCAAGTAATTGCGTAACTTTAAAAACGCATCATGAAACCGGCCCCTTCTAATTACGTAAGCAGTGAACCTAAATCTGCAAGCTCGCGCGAGTGTGTGCGTCTGTGTGTGTCTGTGTGTGTCTGTGTGTGTTTGTGTGCGTTTTTACGCAAGTGCGTGCGTCGGTGTGTGCCACATCAAATGTGCTTACTATACACCAACGAAAACCGTAAGCATTGATCTTAAATCTAACGTATCATGAAATAATACCACCACAGAGATGCGGTGAATACGAACCAGATGCCTGGCATGCGTGCTGGTCGTCCTTCAGGGCGTATCCGCCGTAGCAGTGACACCAGTAACCACCGACCGTGTTGTTGCATCTCTGCTCGCAGTTAGATATGCGTAGAGCGCATTCGTTCAAATCTGCACAGACGTTTGTTAGTGTTTGATATCAAGAGTGTCCGATGTTCAAATGCACACATATAAGTGACCATCTACAACGGTACACAACGTCAGTCATGTTCTACGTATTGGTATCAGGTGACTGAGGAGAAAATGCTTTCCATTGGCACCTATGATATTGTACCAGAAAGTATCAAAGTTATATTATAGTTTTTAAATTGGTTCCTACTGAAAAAAACAGTTTTTGCGAAATCATGTTTGATTACTCACGTGCTCACGTGAAGGTGCTCTACCAAAAAGGCTTAATATTTTATTATTAAAACACATTTTGAGTACTTATAAACAGGTCTAATATATTTACAGAATATATGCTTTATTGTACTGACAATCCCCCAGCTTCATTCTTGAAAGAGAAGTTGAGCAGAAAGGAGAAAGTAGCAGATCTATGCTGATATGGTATGATTCAAAGAAGATAGAAGAAGACAAGTCATCGGACAAAACACGTATTTCAGTAGAAGGAAAGAAACGGCTGATTCCACTCCGGAAGCAACCGAATGTATGATGAATATGTTTGAAGTCCCAGTTTAGAATTGTTCATACCATTGCAAGTTTTGCCATCTGTTGCCAGTCTATAGCCACTCCTGCAGTCACAACGGACTCTGGCGGAAGTCGTCTCTCGCCCGAATTTCGGTACATTCTGGCACAGCTGACTACAGTTGTTCATTGCGTCGTTTTGACATTCGTTTACATCTAAGCAAAACACATTGTAAACACAGTTAATATTAAGTTTCACTGATACTTCTTACATATATTCATAATGCAAGGTTATGTGGTTTTGCTTGTTTCCATGTAATTGTATCAGTTAGCTTGGTAATTTTTTTTTAATGTTCTTGACATGAATTAACCTTTACAGTCGATAAAACGGAAACACCCTCAGTTTGGGGTGTTACAGTTAAATGAACCGCTCATCGAATATATTATACATGGTAACTCAAGTACTGAAATCTGCAGAAACGTAGTTAGTTGCAACAGCTCGTATCACCATGGAATTCTGCTCATATCAACCACTAACATTTCTCGGATTTTATGTGATCAATGTGGACAGAAAGGTAATTTGTTTATACGGAAGACGTGATAAAAATTATTACATAACAAACATATTTCATACCGACGCAGATTTCATAATTCTTCTCGTACCCCTTTGGGCACTCGCTGCAGAAGAACGCCTTCGCTGATTGCACATGCTCCACCGGATGTACGTCAGTGCACGTGGTTCCCATCGTGCACGGTGAATCCGCACATCCGTCAAAGTTCTCGTTGCAATACTCGCCTAAAATCCGGTAAGATGTTCAGCGAATGCTTTCTCTGATCACACCAATCGATAAAGACCAATAGCATTAACAAAACGATGTTCGGTAGTTAACCTCCAAAAACATATATCAAGAAGGCAATATAAGTACTTGTGATTATCGACATATTAAAGAACCTGGTACATTATAAATTGCGTGCATTATCTTACTCAATCTGGGGCTCATATAATATGATGATTGCAGGAAAAGGGAAAACCACGGCTGAGATGAGACGATGGCGTGAAAGGGGATTTAAAAAAAAGACAGAGGAAGAGGAGAGGTGGCGAGAGGGCTGCTGACAGGGAGCAGTGGAGGACAACAACACTAAGAGAGTACAACCTCGTACCTGTACTAGGGAACCAGGAGGGAGAACAGCAAATTGATATGGTTGACTTTAATAGTTCCCAAGTTAGAAAACATCCATCGATATAAAATCACGCAAGATACACGATATCTATCTTATGGGTTCATGGTGTTTTCTATCAGTGCCCTTGCAACGTTTATGTCAGTCGTGCACACATAACGTTATTTTGTGTACTGTGATTAAACAAAAATATATGTGTTTAAATAAAATGTATTGCCCATAAAAATCATAAGATTAAAAACAAAGCCATACCCGTCCACCCAACGTTGCACCGACACGCCACTATACGGAAGATTGACGAGTAGTATTGCCCATACGCCAGTTCGTCGAACACACAGTGGCCGTTTTCAGAACAGCCGCACAAGTTGACGATGACATTTTGTTCAGCTGACATGCCACCGTTGTTGTCAACAGCCACAAAACTGGAGATCACAACAACAACAACACGTATATCCTACAATTCACTTCTTCAATTGGCGTCAACTCGCATGGTTTATCGTAAGCCAAGTGGATTGGACAGTTTTACATAAAAGACACTTCTTACGGTTGTGTACCTTTTGAGGTAGGATTTCTTGTCTTACTGGATGCGGCCAGCATTTGTCAAATGGCATGATAATAACAGCACAAAAGACGTCCAAAAGCGACCTTTACCATCACTGTTCAGTCACATGTTCAATCAGCAGCGCAGTAGCCTGCCGAGTTATAATAAACAGCCAAGTTTTTAAACGGCGAACTCCCGCTGAATATGCGCAGTAAACAAACGGTCGTAGACAATTTTACGGGTTCGTTTGCGATATTACGGATTTTTGTCACCAATCTTACACACGTGCACCAACGAGGGTTAGCCCCTGCGTTATTCCATTTTACGTGTCACTGTAAATAGATTTTATATGCAAAATTGCCACGGAGAACCTACCATAAGGTGAACGCAACGATCCAAAATTTTGCCGCAACTAACTAAACAACAATTTACAACACATACATAATATATACCTGATAGCAACAGCGTCTGTGTTACGCGGTGTCCACGTGAACGTCCGTTTGGTTGCGTCGAAGATCGCACCCGCAGGAAGAGCCGTTGCGTTCCGGACGCTAACGGCGCTGTCGTCGTCATCAGCGTCTCCACTGACCATTATCACAAACGTCATCGGTTTCCCAACTGTGACGTTCACTTCGAAAGGCGCGTCTAACAGTGGATTTCCGTTAACTGAATATAATGATAAATCAATACTGTTTTAAGGAAAGTATGATAATTACATGTTTCACATTTATTTGCGTTACCTCTCAAGAAACTTGCTTGAATAGTTCTATTTCAAGAGCAAAATGTTTTGTTTCGTTTCGAAGCAAACCATTTCGCTGATGAAGAATAGTTCTACTTCGAGAGCAAAATGTTTTGTTTCGTTTCGAAGCAAACCATTTCGTCGATGAAGACCGTGTGACGGAATCGAAATGATAGTCGAAAATGAAAGCGAGTTTCTTGAGAGGTAATACCAGGCAATATATTTAAATAAACCAAGACACCGGAACATTATTGTATGCAAGGGAGTTATTATGTTTAGGCAGTATGTGAGTTGCGTAAAAGGACAAGTATAGCACAAGTATAACAATAAATATGATATCTGCCGTGATCACGCCTACGTGATATCAATGTCGTCATTGCGCGTCTGTATAGATATAATATGTGTAGATATAATGTATATATATATATACTATGGATTCGCTATTAGTTTTATATTTTTATATCATATCTCGATCGTCTGTAGCCATGTTTGTGTGGTTATAATTTTTCACAAACTGTATAAACTGGCCAATGGAAGTGGGGGCGGGAACCAGAAACCGCAGTGTGGGAAAAAGGCCTCAGAGGGAGAAACGCTAGGAGAAGCACAGCTGGGCGTCAATGACCGACATGAATCACAGAGTTTGTGTTTGGAATATGTGACCGGAGGCCTCTTACGACCTTAGAGAGAGCTGGTCATAATAAAAAATGTATCTGTCTGTGTGTGTGTGTGTGTTTGTTTGTGCGCGCGTGTATGCGCGTGTGTGCGCGTGTGTGCGCGTGTGTGCGCGTGTGTGCGCGTGTGTGCGCGTGTGTGCGCGTGTGTGCGCGTGTGTGCGCGTGTGTGCGCGTGTGTGCGCGTGTGTGCGCGTGTGTGTGCATACGTGTGTGTAGTACCTATCTTAACCAGAAGGCCGGTCATTCTCAACTTTTTGAAATGATTAGTCATGAGGTTTTCACTTACTTAGTACTGTTTGTGCGACGACATTACGATTGATTTGCTCTCGTGTCGTCGCTGCGAACTGAATGTTTTCTGCGAACATATAGACATACATGGAATGAGTGAAAGGTTTATTCAAAACATTGGCAACAGTAGCAAAATGCACCATGCAAGACAAACAAGTTTAACTATATTTACCCTGAAATTACATTAAAAAAATTATTACATTTACAATGTTTGACGGATGTAAATACAAAGTCATTGACCTTGATGTAATGAATTCTTAATACAAAATAAATGTAATACAATAAACAACATTATTGCAGCAATGTCCTGTGATACACCAGGTCAGGAATATTACAAATACCAAAGAAAACGGTGTTCCACAATGTGGTTATAACGTCGCTTGATGGAAACTTTCCAACCTGTAACAATCTGAAATTACACGATTGCCATGTGTTATACATTATTTATAAGATAACTCAAGTTATCATTACTTATCATATATTTGTAAACTTGTTAACTGTAGAGAGAAAATCGTGACCGCTTACAAGGGGGCTGTTAAAATACGTAAATTTGTTTAAACAACTGCGTCACTGTATTGATTGTATAAACGAACACATACTTATCAATTTTATTATATGTTTTTGTCCAGATGGACAGTTACGACCTGATGGACAGTTACGACCTATTACCACACACCAGTGCACTTGTACAGGCGTTGATGAATGCGTTGAATGAACTTCCTTGTTTGTTTCCTTCCTTTTTCACACCACACCTATAACGGTGTGAAAACGACGTTTCCGCCACATACATTGTAGATAATACATCTAGCTGTTATCCGTATATTATATTATCACGTACTGGTTAAGGCCAAATCAAATAGGCATTCGTTGCTTTGCTTGCACGTGGAGTTGACCTCTGCTCTCTCATCTGACGTCAGAGAAATGAGGTATTCGCCGATAATCTCGTCGGAGAAGGATGGGCGGAAGTTGGTCTTATCATACGTCATCACGCTGGTGCCAGGTCGATAGTAGAACATTTTCCGCCACATCGGCGTCCGCCCTGCAACACACATGGTGTGTATACTGGTTTAACATAAACCAGTAAACGGATATTTTGTAAATGTATATTAGGGTTTGTGAATATATCTTGGAGTAAGCGAGGCAGTATCAAATATACAGCGTGTTGTCGTAACTAGATGTCCTGCATCATAGACCGTTACGTCATGGAACGCTAATATTGACGTTAGGCGCCCACCATGGAAACATCCGTGATATATTACCAAACATATGGAAGCCCAGTGGCTTACACCATCCAATATATGGAAGCATGACGTCGTATAAAATCCGATCTATGGAAACCTAACGTCGTACGTAATCCTATCTACGTAAACATTACGTGATCACCTAATATATGGACGCATGACGTCATACATAATCTGATGTATGGAAGCCTGACGTCATACATCACCCAATATATGGACGCATGATGTCACACATCACCTAATATATATATATATATATACATGAACGCGTCATACATCAGACAATACGTGGATGTCCGGTGTCATACATCACCAGAGCTATGGAAGCATGGCGTCATACATCACCCACATGTATTGGCGAAGTTGTTGTAGATGCTCCTCTCGCTCGAGCCACTCGTGCTCAGTGGTATTCCGTTGGTGCCGTCCTTCCTCACCGGGGTCAGGTCGTTCGTAGGGTCTCCGTCGAAGACACCAAACATACCTCGAGTGAGAGGTCCTTGCAGTATGACTGGCACCAACACAGAGAGGTCCAGTCGCCCCTCGGTCGCCGTGACGGTTAGCACGATACCTGGGGTAGAACATCGTACGTTTAAAACAAATGTGAGCTAGCAAAATAATCGTAACTATGAAACCATCTACAATGCACAGTCAATCAACATTAACATTTAACTATTATTATGAAACAGCTCAGTTAGCTAGTTATGTTTTGTATAAGGCAGCCTGTAGATATAATATATTATACGATACCCATGGCTACACTATTGCCATACAATGCTAAATTACAATGGTGCTACATAATGGTGTTCTCACACAATCTTGTGCACTGGGATGTGATCCATCTTCCAATCGTTTGAACTTAAATCGAACCGCCATTGTGTAAACAAAATTATTGTTGGCATAATTTTGAACCTAAAAATATACCCAGCCCCACAACATGAATCCTACCCATGTCTAAATGGTGTAACATAACATGAATCCTACCCATTTCTAAATGGTGTAATATAACATGAATCCTACCCATGTCTAAATGGTGTAACATAACATAAATCCTACCCATGTCTAAATGGTGTAACATAACATGAATCCTACCCATGTCTAAATGGTGTAACATAACATGAATCCTACCCATGTCTAAATGGTGTAACATAACATGAATCATAACCATGTCTAAATGATGTAACATAACATAAATCATAACCATGTCTAAATGATGTAACATAACATGAATCCTACCCATGTCTAAATGGTGTAACAAAACATGAATCACACCCATGTTTAAATGGTGTAACCTAACATGAATCCTACCCATGTATAAATGGTGTAACATAACATGAATCCTACCCATGTCTAAATGGTGTAACATAACATGAATCCTACCCATGTCTAAGTGGTGTAACATAACACGAATCCTACCCATGTCTAAATGGTGTAACATAACACGAATCCTACCCATGTCTAAATGGTGTAACATAACACGAATCCTACCCATGTCTAAATGGTGTAACATAACACGAATCCTACCCATGTCTAAATGGTGTAACATAACACGAATCCTACCCATGTCTAAATGGTGTAACATAACATGAATTCTACCCATGTCTAAATGGTGTAACATAACATGAATCCTACCCATGTCTAAATGGGGTAACATAACATGAATCCTACCCATGTCTAAATGGTGTAACATAACATGAATCTTACCCATGTCTAAATGGTGTAACATAACATGAATCCTACCCATGTCTAAATGGTGTACATAACATGAATCCTACCCATGTCTAAATGGTGTAACATAACATTATACATTACAGACAGTCCTGCTGTTCACATAATTATATGTCTAACAGAATATGATTTGCATTGTAGAAATCAATGGAATAACGCACCATTGGAGAACGCGGCGATCACAGACGATGTGTTTTCTTTTGACAGAATGAATCCATCGAATACCTTTTCGTCCCCTATATTTGTTTCCGCGTGCCACGCCGTTTGGTTTTCGTAATCAACAATAATCATCAATCCTGCAACATAACGAACATTGTGGTCATATACTGGTCAACGTATGCTGCAGTTAGACTTATATATATATATATATATACATGAAAGCGTCATACATCAAACAATACGTGGATGATCACCAGAGCTATAGAAGCAAGGCGTCATACATCACAGACCTCGAGTGAGAGCTCCTTGCAGTATGATTGGCACCAACACTGCGTCAGCATGCAAGCTATTTATTTCTTTTTAGATGACTGAATTCTAATGGTATCAGTGTATGTGTGTGTGCGCGTGCGTGTGCGTGTGTGTGTGCATGCGTGTGTGTGTGAGTGCGAGTGCGTGTTTGTGCGTGCGTGCGTGTTCGTATGTGCGTGTGTGCGTATGTATGTGTGTGCGTGTGTGTGCGTGTGTGTGCGTGTGTGTGTGTGTGTGTGTATGCGTGTGTGTGTGCGTGTGTATGCATGTGCGTGTGTGCGTGTGTGCGTGTGTGTATGTGTGCGTGTGTGTATGTGTGTGTGTGTGTGTGTGTGTATGCGTGTGTGTGTGTGTGTGCGCGTGTGTGTATTTGTGTGTGTGTGCGTGTGTGTTTGTGTGTGTGTGCGTTTGTGTGTGTGTGCGTGAGTGTGTGTGCGTGTGTGTGTGTGTGCGTGTGTGTGTGCGTGTGTGTGCGTGTGTGTGCGCGGGTGTTTGTGTGTGTGTTCGTGTGTGCGTGTGTGCGTGTGTGTGTGTTTGTGCGTTTGTGTGTGTATGCGTGTGTGTGTGAGTGCGTGTGTGTGTATGCGTGTGTGTGTGTGTGCGTGTGTGTGCGTGTGTGTGTGCGTGTGTGTGTGTGTGTGTTTGTGCGTTTGTGTGCGTGTGTGTGTGTGTGTGTGTGTGTGTGTGCGTGCGTGTGTGTCCGTGTGTGTCCGTGTGTGTGTGCGTGCGTGCATGTCTGTGTGTGCGCGCGTGTGTGCATGAACGTGTGGCTAACACAACTTATAAATGGAAGCAGAAGCCCAGATTTATAAAAAAAAAAAACTGCATAATTTGTTATTGAATTTATCATTGTTAGTTATTGTAGCAAAACATATGGCTTCACACTACCTGTCCTGTCTTCGTTCAGTTCCACGTGAACTTTTTCAAACTTCCAAGCCTGGGCAGCGACTGCACTTACTATCGTAGCGTTCACATCACTCCCGTCTTTGGCACGGGCTTTCGTTGTCCGCGCCTGCAGATTAGGACTACATGTTGCAGCTTTTATAACATGAAACATGGTTACATTTTGACTGTTGCGACCCACACACGCATGCACGCACGCACGCACGCACGCACGCACGTACGCACACAAACACACACACACACACACACACACATGCACACACACACATGCACACACACGCACGCACGCACACACGAACACACAAATATATTCACACACGCAAGCACGCACACAGAGTCATTGTTTACAAAATAAATGTATTAAAACTTTAACTTTAAAGTATTGTAAGTGCAGGGTCTCTCAGTAGTTCAGGTTCAGTAGCTTCTTTCTAGGCTAAAAGGTAAACGTAAGTTCTTATAAAGCGCAGTATCCAGTCCTCAGGACTGCTCAAACCGCTTTACACTTTACTTCCTGACAGACCTGTTCAATCGAACATCACCTCGACTTCTCTGGAAAGCATCCAGCCACGCTGACTACTCGTACACAAATATCCACCACTGTCTATAGCCAGGTATTCATTCATACAGTTGAGTGAACTGGAGCAACGTATTGTGAAAGAACTTGCCCAAGGTTCGACACCGCGGCACAGGATACGAACTCGGGTTATCTTGATTGAGAGTCAGAAGCTCTAGCCACTGCACCACGGCGCTACTACTACTATGTTCATTCGACAGTTGGCTTCTGATCTACCAATTGGCCACGTGTGTAAAATACAAAGGTAGTTATTTAGATTGATGTACTCTGTCATTGGACGAATTGAATGGTAAGACATTCTCTAGAGAGCGCGCATGTGGCGTTGTGTTCGATCTATCGGGAAACTATTGTGGACTGCGTGCATTGCCGTAATTGGCGACAGCAGTCCAGCATCGTAACCCATTCTGAAGGGGAGACAATAAGCTTTCCAAAATATATAAAATTTCAAAAACTTATAATTTGATGGTGACTTTGTTTGATCTTCGGATCACGCATCATATGATACCCCTACGACAGGCCTCATTGTGACGGGGAGATGTAGTGCTTTCAAACGATATATCATTTGTGTATGTGTGTGCGTGTGTGTATGTGTTTCATGTGTGTCTTTTTAATGTTGGTCCGTCAGGTTGTACCTACCGCCCGCTTAAAAGAGGAGAACAAAGAGGAGAGCAACATAAGTCTCAAAGACGAACCTGCAGCATGAAGGCCATGTTCTTAGTCATCAGCAGCGTGTACTCTCCCAGACCGTTGAACGTGTAGCGGAAGCCGTCCAGCGTCTGGATGTGTGGATCCCCGAGCATCCAGGCTGAGGACAGGCAACAGCCATAAGTAAAGCAGTTACAAAAAGTGCATGCGTTCTGACTGTGTTAGTTGTCTTCTTCTCCTTCTATTCACCCCGCGGCGAAAGTCGCTCACAACACCCGCATCTTCTGTCTGTCCACACAGCATTGCGCAGACTTTCCATATTCAGGAAGCGATATTCATAATTCAGACGCGAGTACGTGTAGGTATGTTTCACGTGGTCTGCTTGGTCTTCTCTGAGCAGGCATTGACTTCCATGTTATCTAACCACTACTTTATTTAGGGAAACCTGATGCTACATGTATTCAAGAACATCCTTACATGATCAACTAATATAAGTGCAGTGTCTTATTTAGCGACGTAATGGGCCATGGCCTATCTTTGCTTAAATGTCTGTGTATGCGTTAATAACCTGCTACATCACCATTTGGTAGTTTGCCAAACAAATAGACTGGGTTTAACTCCGCTCTATGAAGTCCTAGATACGCCATTCTCTACTGGGCTAGTAAACATGTATTTACACATGTAACACAGTTGAAGGCGTGATGTTTCTTGATTTTGGTAAAATGAAGATGTGTTAAACTAATCATACATATCACAACACCTAACAAAACTGGAACATGATACGACAAAACAGTCAGAAACACGCCAACAAACGCGGATGGTCGACTCTCACCGATCGATGGCGCCTGGTACGATTCGCAATTGTCAACCATTCGCATATCGTAGAACTTGTCGCAGTTGTGTGACTTGACACAGCACCAGTAGTGCGGCTCCCAGTCCGTCTTGCGGTGACTGTAGTGTCGCGGATGGTACCGGAACGTCGGGCCGGCCGACCCGTCCTCTCGCGTCAGCAAATACCCGACACTGCTGTAGCAGCACGACTAGAACACAGACACGGAGACACGTTATCGGTGAGCTTGTCGGCATGTCGCACCGATGTCTTTAGATGTGAGACGTTTGATTGCCTTTACCTAGTTTACATTGTGCTTACATGACGGATAAGTGCCGTTGTTGGTCGCGGCATGTTACGGTGATTTAATGCCGAGAACTGTCGATCTGAAGGGAGATAGATAGAACGTGTATTTCTATGTTGAATGCAGGAAGGTAACTGTGCGAAGCGGTCATCTATATAATAATACGCTAATTTAAGTGTATCTCCCTCCCCCCGGGCGTCGAGGTTCATTCGCCTCTTTCTATGTCCAATTATTTCCTTGGACCATTAGTCTCTGATCTATCAACTTGTGATATATAGAGTCGGTAACTATTTCAGTGTACGAATTGAACAGTAACACACGTTCGCACCCTTTGTACACCCATCCTGCGCACATATGTACATCGATACGTAGGTATATAGGGGCTTTCATACGTACGTATATACGTACACATGTACACATGTACACACGTACATACCAACATACACACACGGACGTATGCCTACACACGTATATGAATAACAAACCGTGGGTGAGTAAAGAACTGAAAAACATAATCAACGAGAAGAAGAGAGCTTTCATGTCTAACAACCGCACTGAAGCAAAAAGGATCCAGTGTACTCTAAAAAAGCAGATCAGGGACGCTAAACTAGAATACAAGGACATAATTGAACGCCTGTTCCAACACGGCAATATGCGCAGGGCATGGCAGGGACTAAAAACTCTGTCTGGTGTTGAGTCCGGCAAACGTGTCATACAAACCTCAGAGTCAGCGGAAGAGAGTCTCAAGTTCGCTGAGGACTTGAATTCCTTCTTTGGGCGTTTTGACCGGCATGACTTCTCACGTGAGCGTCAGGAGGCGGTGGATGATATTGAGTCTCAGCTCACTGAGGATGATACCCCAGAAACAACTCCTGATGACGCCAGTAAGATCTTCAAGCACGTTAATCCTCACAAGGCAACTGGGCCTGACAACGTCAGTGGTCGGGTCCTCAATGAGTGCCATGCTCAGCTGGGTGCAGTGTTCAGCATCCTTTTCAACTGGTCTCTGAAGCAGCATCGCATCCCTCCGGCCTGGAAATCGTCAGTTATATGTCCTGTCCCCAAGAAACCTGTGCCATCTGTTCTCAACGACTACCGCCCAGTGGCGCTTACCTCAATCGTCATGAAGTGCTTTGAGCGACTCGTACTTCGTCCCCTCCTGGAGCATGTTGGGGATCAACTGGATCCCCTCCAATTTGCGTATAAACACAATCGAGGTGTGGATGATGCAGTCCTCACTCTATGTCATAATGTGTACACTCACCTGGAAAAGCCCAAGTCGTTTGCCAGGATAGTCTTTATTGACTTTTCGTCGGCTTTCAACACCATCCAGCCACACATCATGATGAGTAAACTTGTCAATATGCATGTGAACCCACACATCATCTTGTGGGTAAACCAGTTTCTTACTGAGCGTACGCAAGTAGTGCGCTATAATGGTGCTGTTTCGAGCTCACTCTTCACTTTCACTGGTGCCCCCCAGGGCTCTGTGATCTCCCCTGTTCTGTTCACACTTCACACAGACGACTGTCGTAGCAGCCAGGAGAGCGTCAATTTAATTAAATACAGCGATGACACAGCTATCGTACCTATCCGGCTCTGATCAAGTGTGTGCGTGCGCTATAGCTGATTTCACATTGTGGTGCGACAATCATTTCCTAGACCTGAACGTTCGTAAAACTGAAGAACTCATAATAGATTTTAGGAAAAATCCTACTTCTCCCAAGAGACTATTCATTAACCGAGAGTGTGTAAGGAGAGTAGATGCATACAAGTATCTCGGCACTATCATAGATGCAAAGCTCACATTTGGTGAAAATACAGCGATAATTAACAGAAAGTGCCAGCAAAAGCTGTATTTCTTACGCAAGCTCAGGTCACTCAGTGTCAGCACACATGTTCTACAAACCTTCTACAGATGCTACATAGAAAGCTCTATTACATTTGGGTTTCTTGTGTGGTACGGCGCCCTGAGTATCGTGCATCGCAACACTCTGGCACGAACAGTCAGGGTTAGTGGCATGGTGGTGGGAAAAAAGCAGACCAGTCTAGAGGATCTATACAGGCAACGGGCAGAGAGAAAGGGAAGGAATGTCTCCTCAGACCCCGAACATCCCCTGTTTCCATGCTATAAACTACTTCCTTCTGGCCGTCGCTTTCAACTCCCTGACTGCAAACTGAACCGCACTCGAAACTCTTTTGTCCCCTCGTCAATAAGACTAATGAATAAGTAACTGACCTTCGTTCCCCTCCATCTCTGCCAGTCTGACACTGAGTGAGCCTGAGATGATTTGTGAGATGATTTAACTAAACTTTTTAAAAACTGTTGTAACTTATTTAACTTATTTAACATATATAATTAATTAATTAATTAATTTAACCGATATAACTGTTATTACTTTTAGTCTTTTTATTTTTATTTTTTATTTTTTTACATTGTGTATATTGCATGTACATTTGTTTTATATGTCTTAATATGCTGCTACACTCCACATGAATTTCCCTCACAAGGGACAATAAAGTATTGTGATTGTGATTGTGATTGATTGATTGAATTACACAACACTAGCTGTGCTGTATCCACAGATTCTAAGCTGCACATTAACATGACGTCGATACTTCTATAAACTTGGCACAGTTGAGGTGGCGTGCGCTTAAGCTTAAGCACACACTTTGGGGTGATGACAGTAACATAATGCCTACTACAAAACAGTTGCCACCAACCTGTACAGCTATTTTAACGGACATCCTCTCATAGAAACATTTCTTGCCATCCGGGTACTTGACGCCGTCGGGACGCCATCTTGCGTCAGCCTCGGCCGTTGCCGTGTTGCAAGGACACGACAAGGTATCAGAGAATTCGTCTTCGCTAATGATTTCTTTCCCGTACCACATGCGACACATATGGTCGTAGTTGGGGACGTGACTTAGGTCTGACAACTTGTAGAACGATTCTCCTGTCCTCCCTGCAATACACAACGAGGAAACCATATGATATAAAATTATAATTTTGATGGTATATTCATTTTGTGAAAAAAAACCTTCCTAGTATCAACTGCAAAAGCTGTTTCGTTTGTACAGTTTTATGTAGGGTTTTGATGAAATTACCGGATATATTATTGAACTAGTTAATGTTTGCACACATATGAATTAAGTGATTCTCAAAATTGGAATCTTTACGGAGAGAGGGATAGGGGAAGGGAGGGAGGAGACAGACAGACAGACAGGCGGGCGGGCGCCGCGGGCGGGCGGGCGGGCGGGCGGGCGGGCGGGCGGGCGGGCGGGCGGGCGGGCGGGCGGGCGGGCGGGCGGGCGGGCGGGCGGGCGGGCAGTCAGGCAGGCAGACAAACAGACAGGCAGACAGACACAAAGATAGAAAGAGAGACAGAGAGTCAGCGAGAGCAATGAAGAAGATGACGACGGCCGGGCAATAGACTAGGTTCTGACGAAGTGCTGGTGGAGATGATGGCTGTGGATGGACGTGTTAGGGGTGGATGGACACGAGGAGACAGTTACACACCGCCATGTGAGTATGTATCCCAGAGTATTGTCCGATCGGGTTTAGTCTACATATGGAAATGAAAGAGACCAGGAACCATGTTAAATAGACGACAATGGAGTGTGAAAGCTGTGACAGACTGTACGTTTTCAGAAGAAAAGACACCACACAATAACTAGTCATGTTGTTTGTGAATTGTACGGTGCAGAAAATGTCGTTCGTGTGGAATGGCGTCATGTTGTGCAATACCAGCTTAAAACAACGCAAGAAAGACGTGGAGAACGCGACAAGAGACCAGAGCAAGAGGAATGAACAAACACGATCACGGTGCACCACCACCAAGTAGATGCTCACAGACACACGACCACCGACAACCGTCTGATAGACTGGGAAAACGTGAACATTGTAGACTGAATGACAAGACACGTAAAGGGGCGTGAACGCAGTTAACCTTTCTGTTATGTTACAGAAACAAATAGTACCTAGGAATTGGTGATATTAAAAAAAATTGAAAGACAGTTTTTTTTATGAGAAAAGGGTGCAGCAGATCAGGCACACTAGCAGGTTGAGTGCTAGCAAGCATGTACTGGCAGTGAAATGACACATATTTGGAAGAGAGTAGTTGGCGGAGTGATTTTTTTGCCATTTTTCACATAGCACAAGTGGGTGCAGAAAACCGTGGCTAATTTGGAGAAAAAAATACTGGTGGGCACTGCGTATGGATGCGTTTTACAAGAGCTGGAGGTATGTGATTTTGATGAAATTTGACCAGCATATCAATGACATGTTGGCAGTGGCTGTGTAGAAATGTCAGTCTTTTGAATGGTATCGTTTTCTTATAATCTGACAAAATGTTAACATGGCCGCCAATGTGAAAGTCGTCAATGTTGTGGTCCCTAAAAGACGCAATATAGGTGGGCAAAACCCGGGTATCGATCAACCGTGAAGAGAGGATCACGAACTTCCGCTCGTCTACGACGATATAATCCTATCGGAACTTATGAAACTTGACACAACAGCGAACGCCTCTACAGGTAAAATTCAAACTTGGATATCACAATAAGAAGTGATGAAATTCCTACCTCTGTTGCCTGGCTTTGTCGCAAGTCTCAGACCGAATGGTTTGAAAGAATGCGGTCCCAACTTTTTCTTTTCGTCTTGCGGTCCTACGACGTAATATCCGGCAAGGTTTCTGCGCAGACTCACGACGTTGTTCCATCCGGTCTTTTCGTACAGGAAGAGAGCGAAAGTCAAAAACTTCCCAGGGTCTTGGATCAGCACAAGTTGGAACGTGTTCGGCTGTTGACAGAAGGAACAGGTCGCCTGTGGTCACATTGCTTAAAGAGGCGACGTGATGTGCGTATTTTTGCCGCTTTTCTAATACACGCACGCACGCGCGCGCGAGCGCACACACACACACACGTGCGCGCGCTACTGTTGGAATATTGTAGGTGTAACTCCTCCGAGGCGCCAAGGTTTGCACACATCTTTCTATGTTAATTTGCTACTTTGGTCCAGTGGCCTATGATCTATAAAATGGCGATTAATTTCGAGAAATACAAAAGAAGTTATTTACAGTTATTTACGGTTTCATTGACAGAATTGTTGGTTGAGAAACATTCGCCAGACGGCACCACTGTGGTGTTATATTGAAAGTGTTAAATGCTCCACGCAGTGCCGCAGTTGACGACATTAATTGGCCATGGGAACGAGTTTAAGTTCAACTTATAAATAACAAAATCTAAAATGGTTGGGAACTTTAGACCCACTGATTACATTCTGAAAAATAATGGTTAACACCATGTTAGTCAAATTTTGTATGTTTCGGGACAAAAATGACCCATATCTGGCCAAAAATCCCAAATCTGACAGGCAAAAACTACGATTCTGCAACGAGTGGCCTCAGGGCCATGGCTAACTTTATTAACTGAGGAAGCAGTAAAAATTGCAGTAAATCATAGAAATTCACGCGGGTTTCTCTCCCAGAAAATGTTGAAATTGTCCCCCCTCTTGGTGCAATCTTGCGTATTTTGCCAACGGCTCAAGTTTCGTTTCAGCGTCGGTCGCATGCTGCGTGGGAATTTAAAATATACATGAAAAGAAAGAATTAATATCAAACAACAATACATTAATCAAAATCGACAGCTACGCATCATATACAGAATATCGGTCCGACAGTTACACCCGTCTGAAATTGTTTTACAAGATCACTTCCTCTCGCCGTCGCGTGCAGTGATTCCCCAATTGGCTTTACACAAATAAACTCTTCGGGGGGTGGGAAAATAGTTTGATTTTCTAGTGACATAAACCATTCCGAAATCATTGAGCCGTCTTTCTGTCATTGTTGACCGACTACACCATTTGAGGCGTCGCAGGGCAGAATAGGACCGCTCGCAAGCAACGCTTCCGACTGGTGTAGTGAGGAAGAAGATGTTTACGATCTTGCTGATGATGACAAAAGTTTAACCACACGCCGAAATCAATTCACGTGAAGACAACAGTCGTGGAAGTTGAGGGTCATCGTACCTCTTTCGCTACAGCTGTGGTTCGTTTCCCTCAGCTCCGCCTCCACTGTTCTGATCCATGTTGTCTTTGGGCGCCCACGTTTCCGCTTCCTTTCTGCATCCATGCGAAGAACATGTCCAATCCACCTCCAGCGTCTTCTTTGAATGGTGGTGGGCATGTCCTGTTGCTGGCATTGGGCAAGCAGGATTTTTATCAGGCAGGTCGTGTGGAAGGTGGACAGTCTGGATAGGTCCTGCTCCGTCATACATGCGATACTAGTCAGCTGTTTATTGATCCGTATCTCCAGTTTTGGCGCGATGGCGCTGAAGCTGTGCCGTTCTGGGTTTACGAATCACAATAACTATAGAGTTGACCACTAGCCCAACGCCCCGCCATATTTCATCCCTCCCTGATGGGATGGACCTGCAGTTCCTGGTGCAATTACTCGCCAACGAAATGTTCTCGTATGCATCGCCCAGATTGCACTGTTCGGCTTGGCGGTTCATGGTCACGGACACAATAAAACTTAGCACCTTCTGGGCCACCACTAGGGACACGATGAATTGTGAATCTTCTAGAAGACGGTCGTACGCGGCTGCACCATTTCGTGCGTCACCAGTACTGGCTCGTTCGATGCCGTCCAGCGCATCCAATACAGTTTTGTATTTTGCGATGAGTGCTGACAGAGTTTCTAGCCTCGCCTGCCATCTTGTTGCGCAGAACATTGGTGCCGTTTGTTTGCACGACCCCGTCTTGAGAGCATCATCACGTCTATCCGTTGTAGCAACTCAGATTATTCTTCGTACAGGCCCTCTACTGACTACTGACGAAATGTGGCCTTCCGATCCGCCCTTCCTCCTAGAAATTACGTAATCTTTGATACATTGTCAAACAGATTCCGGATGGCTGGAACTGAGCTAAGTTAGGAAAATAAGGCACTTTGTCCAGTAAGTGAGCATGGAATCACAAAAAAACATAAATGACATTAGTAATGTAGGCTAAACAATAACGCACTTTTAAACTAAAAGGGCACTGATTGATATTGGGCAAGTAACTCACAATATTTTCCAACTCAACATGTTCTTTTGTAATTATGTTGAAGGCCGTCCATGAGCCGATTTTCTGATCGGACGGTTCCAGCAAACGAGTTAGAACCCACACGTGGCTACTCCGCTGTGCTGCTGATGCTGCATCTGCAGACAAATCAACTGGTTTGACTGATGGGCCTTCTCTTTTCCCAACGCTGCACACTGGAGGCAATTTTCAGGATTGTATCGCTTCTTGTCTGTTTTGGCAACAGCAAAAGTTGTCCGATGCGGCTTGCGACTTTGGTTGGAGAATGATGCCATTAATTTGATGTGATGTTCCTCAGCGATTCCTTTTGCATATTGATGTTGTCAAACGCCAACACTGTTGAGGTATATTTGGAAGGAAGTGGAACATAATTACTGTCAATACTTGATAGTTTATCAATGCACAGCACTGTGTCAAATTCTTCCAGATCCAAATAAGAGCACCCATGCCCGACTGGATTCGTGATTTTGATTACCTCAATCGATAATTCACGGAAGTAACACGTGTTTAGATGTTTTCACATCACCAACACTCTCAGCAGTAAAACATCCTGGGTTATTGGCCATGCCAACATGTTAACGCCAGCAGAACCGCCCTCAATTGCACCGAGGAAGACCCAAAAAATGAATGTAGAGATGGCAGATCAGTAATATAATTATTTTGTCAGTTAGAAATACCATTTCCGTTGCCTCAAAATAACTCGAGGCATTCTCTCTGTATTTTACATACAAAAAGTTAAACCTAGTTACCTAGTGTAACATCTGGACGGAAGCAAAGTAAAGGTCGGTTAACATTGACTAGCAAAAATGCCTGTCACTTGACGAGATAGCATTTGTAGCTTACAGTCGTAATATTTACCAAAGTTTAGAAAACACAAAGCATCGTTACATAAAACCACAACGCGCTTGCAGATAGGTATCGTTGTTTGTTTAGAATGAAGAAGGTTGGAGATAATGTGAAGTTCAAGTCCATTGGTAGACTCTAGTCGTGATAGTGTAGAATTGTCAAATAATGTTCGTATTGCTATACTATTGGCATGAGGATAAACATATATATAGTGTGCCAGCGTCTACGTCGTGATGCCAAATCCATATCCAAATTTTCCGCGGTACGCCTAATTCGTACGATTGTTAAGTATTACGCTCACATTACGTTTTTCGTTCCGCACAACTGATTTACCCCATAAAAGATGAGAAATGTAAAATCTATTTGGTATTTTGAAAAGATGTGGATCTCATGTCCTATTCTAGGGGTCATATTCCTGAAAGTTTGGCTCTCGAGGGTCAAGCCGTGTAAGAAGAAAACGTTAAGCTACCCGCATACGCAAGCTCGATTATTAGTAGCGGTGGCGGCCAAACGTTTGAAAATGGATTATGTGTAAAGCAATACGTAATTGACGGTCATATAACGTGATTTACATATTTTATGAAATTTATATATTCGAAGGCAAACGTTTATACATAACATTTATAGGCTAATGGTTGATCGTACGGCTTCTAAAGTAGTTATTGGGTTAATAAATCGTATGAATAATTAATTTGTGCCGTTTCTAATATCATAGGTGAGTAGTACATATATGTTTACGTATTCACAAAAATTTCATGCAAATCTGCCAAGCCGTTTTGTTTTAGGATTTAAGTGAAGACTGTATGGTAGTATTCTCGTTTACAGACAACGGATGGGGGTACGTTTATATTTTAATGTTCCGACAACACACAGAAGCAGTACAGAAAACAAACTTTTTTTTAATATTACAAAAATTTAAGTAACAAATATTATGGAAAACAATGCTTTTTTGCGTTTTCCATGATGTTTTCCCCTATATTTATGCCAATAATTATACACAGAAATATTATATTAGTATTGCCGTACTCGGAAGTTTATTATGAACAACTTTTGTTGATAAAATATAAGCACTAGTTTCGGCTGTAGGACATCAGTTTTGAATAGTATGACTTCCGCTGGAAAATGGCAGTCATGTTTAAAGATGGCGTTCTAAAAGATAATAAGCTACGCTTCTGAAATGTCCATCACCCATTTTCGGACACCTCAGATATTGGTGTAACTGAAAATCATAGTGGGAATTAGTCCCTCAATTTGAGAATGAAATGTTCAATGAATTGGTGTCACCAGATGTTATTTCATGTCATCATCGTACACAAATCTGCCTTTCTTTCACTTTAAAGGGAGTTAATCAGTAATATGAGAATGCTGTGTTAAACTTTTGCTGTTGCCAAAACAGACAAGAAGCGACACATCCAGCTATCCTGAAAATTGCCTCCAGTGTGCAGCGTTGGGAAAAGAGAAGGCCCACCAGTCAAACCAGCTGATTTATCTGCAGATGCAGCATCAGCAGCACAGCGGAGTAGCCACGTGTGGGTTCTAACTCGTTTGCTGGAACCGTCCGATCAGAAAATCGGCTCATGGACGGCCTTCAACATAATCACAAAAGAACATGTTGAGTTGGAAAATATTGTGAGTTACTTGCCCAATATCAATCAACGTACACCAATTTCCACTGTCCAAGAAATGTCACGCAACGCCTTGGATATAAGGTCTTCCTTCAGCCTGAAAACGTTGCACACTTGTACTTTTCTCGCAAAGGCCAATATAATAGCGTTGAAGCATCTCAACCAGTAACGGGAAATTGTTCTCGTGATGAGCAATTTCCATATGAAGCTTAGATGTGACTCGCATGGAAAGGATTCCAGGAATGGGTGGAGTTAGATCAGCCTCACGATTGTCCCAAGTTTAACAATACCTTTCACATACTGCTGAGTATTCATACGAACACCAATCACAAAACTGTTGTTGCTGCTGGGGTCGCTGTTTCATGTACAAAGATCCATGACTTGTTCTTGTCGTGTCTGGATGATCTGCATCAACATCGTGGCCATCTGGCACGGTTCTGGATGACGTACATATACATGATGAGCATCCTGCTTGGGTTGTTGCGAGATAACAGGGAGGGCTACCCGAATCTTTGCTTGGTATGCAACCAAAAAGTGACTCTCTGGAGCCTCGCTTTGGGCAAGATGAACTATGCAAGGAACCTGTGTATTATGCACTGATGACACAGCTTGAAAAGGGACAAAAGGCGGGTATTTCACTGCAGCAATATAGTAGAAGCAAACCGACCTCGGCGTCCGAAGCTGCATCCGATGTGGCTGCATCTGACGGATTGGACATTTACATGCCTTTTTCATGAGTGTGAAGCATTCCTCTTCACATATGATGAGCAATATTCGACTGCCCAAATACATCCTTTTCGATTCCTCTTTCCATGGCTCCGCTAAAAGCTTGGTGAGCTTAGGTTTTATTTCATTGCACACCAAAAAAGTCTCCATTTTGTGTGTGGCCTGGTCTTATTTCTTGTATGAGAGCCGTTGCATCAATTCGTGTAGCATGTGTTACGACAAAATAAATTTTGTTGCCAGTCATTGCGTGCAAGTACCCCATCAAAAACACAGTTTTATATTTAACATGGATCCGTTTCATTTAAGGAGAATTTCCAACCACATCGTTCAGGTGTCGACGACAAAACTTCAATTTCAAATCAAATACATTTCAAATAGATTCGTCCGTCATAATGTACCCCCTTTCATTCACAACTATGGATTGGATGCAGCTGACACGAAAGAAGACTACGATTGTTTTGTCATTCCGGCGCGAAGGTTCCTTCACTGCAGTACGGCTGATTACGTCAGTTGGCGAAATGTAAACTTGTTATGTTTAACAAGATTTAACAAGATTTAACAAGATTGCCATCTAGAGAATTAACTCTAGATGGCAGGTAGACAAGGATGCCCTTTGGCTTACCGAGAGTCCAACCCTTTTTATCTACATATATCCAGCCCTTCTGAGGTATGTGTCGATTTTATTTTTAAACATTCACACTACTAGCACCCACACAATCATCAGATAATCTGTTCCATTCATTCACAGTCCTTTGTGAAAATGAAAACTTTCTTACGTCTAATCTGCATTGCTCCTTTACTAATGTAACTTCATGTCCTCTAGTCTTTCTATCTTTCTTAACTGAAAAAAACATATTTCTATCAATATTTTCATAACCATTCAATATTTTAAACACTTCTATCTGATATCCTCTCAATCTCCTGTTCTCGAGTGTTGTTAAACCACATTCTTTTAGGCGTTTTTCATAACTAAGATCCCTCAGTTTTGGTATCATTTTAGTCGCTCTCCTCTGTACTCTTTCTAGCATATCTATGTCCTTCTTGCGGTATGGCCTCCACGCTTGTATACAATATTCTAAATGAGGCTTAACTATTGTTTTGTACAGCGGTAATATTATTTTTTTCTTTATATGCTATATTTCGCCTAATCAATCCAAGGATTTGATTTCCTTTTGAAGCTGCAATTCCACACTGCTCTGAAACCTTCATGTCAGCACTAATTGTCAGCCCTAAGTCTTTTTCTTTTACAGTAATACTTAGTACAGTTCCCCCCATTGTATATTCTACATATTCGTTTCCATGTCCTGTATGAAGGCATTTACATTTCCCAAAATTGAACAACATTTGCCACGTTTCAGACCATTTGATCAACCTGTCAAGATCATCTTGTAAATGCTGTCTATCTCCATCACTTTTAATCCTTCTAAACACTTTTGTATTATCTGCAAATTTCATCACCTTGCTAGCTATATCATCGTCCAAATCGTTTATATATATTAAGAATAATATAGGTCCCCGTAGTGATCCCTGTGGAACCCCACTCAAAACTGATTTCCAGTTTGAAGCCTCCCCATCAACAACTACCCGTTGTCTTATGTCAATCAGCCATTTTTCTATCCAGTTAATTATACCATTTCCTATGCCATGGGCCTTTAGTTTAAGTAGTAATCTTTGATGTGGCACTTTGTCGAAAGCTTTTTGAAAATCTAAGTAGATGATATCTACTGGTGATCCATCATCTACCCACTTAGTGATATCTTCCAAAAACATAACATATTAGTTAAGCATGACCTCGCTTTTAGAAACCCATGTTGAGATGGGTTTATCAAGTTATGTTTAACAAGAAAATCCACCATGTGATCTTTAATTAGTCTTTCTAATAATTTACAAATCACCGTTGTTAAACTAACTGGTCTATGATTATTTGACTTGTTTCTCGAACCTTTTTTAAATAACGGTATAATGTTTGCTTCTTTCCATTCTAAAGGAACCACTCCCTCTTCTAATGACAAGTTGAAAACTGTTGCAAGCGGTATGCTAATTTGTTCTACAATTTCCAATAGTAGTTTGTGTGGAATATCATCCACTTCAGGTGATTTATTATTCTTCATAGCCCTAATTTTCTTAGCTACCATTTCTGGGGTTACAATTAACAGTCTTAAAAGTCTGATTCTACCCCTTGAACTTAGCCTCTGGTACTTGCAGTGAACTAGTGTCTTCTCTGGTAAACACTGAACTAAAATACTCATTCAGATCTTCTGCCATGAAGAATCCTTCTGATATTATATTTCCAGCACTATCTTCTAGAGGACCGACCTTATCATGAACTTTCTGTTTGCTTCGAACATACGCATAAAAAAACTCTTGCTGTCATGTTTTATATTACAAGCTAATTTATGTTCATAGCTTCTCCTTGAATTTCTAATTTCAGCTGTAGCTTGGTTAAGTGCTTCTTTATAAATGTTGTAGTCTTCGTCATTTCCAGTACGTCTATATGACTTCCACATAATTTGTTTACACTTAATTTTTCTAATGGCTTCTTTCGATAAGTATTTCATTCTGGTCCGTTTCCCTTGTTTTTTGAAGGGAACAAATTTATCTACGATGCACTCTATTTCATTCTTTAAGATATTCCAGCATTCTGTTGCTGTCTTATTCTTCAGTGTGTTATTCCAGTCTATCTTTGCTAAATATTTCCACATTTCCTTATATCTTCCTTTGTGGAAATTTCTCCTGAACTGCTTTTTATTATTTCTTTCTGATTTTACTTTGATGGTAAAATGTATCTGGTTGTGATCACTACTTCCCAGAGGCTCACATAATTTAACATTGTCTTGTCAATAATTCATTCTGTGAGGACAAAACTAAATCTAACACATTCCCTCACCTGGTTGGTTCTAGCACATGTTGAGAAAGGAAATTATCTTGTACTAAAACTAAAAACTTGTGGACCTCACTACCCATACTCTCTAGAGATTTCCATTTTATATGCCCATGGTTAAAATCCCCCATAATAACACAGTCCCGTTTGCTCACTTCCCTTATAGCGTTTTGTATTTTTTCATTCTCTTCTATTCTTATGTTTGGACTTCGATAAACTAATCCAATCGTTAACGTTGAGTTTCCTGTAACTATGTTACACCAAACAGCTTCTTCGCAATCTGCTTCTCTGTCTAATCTTATTTCATAAGCCTGGATAGATTCTTTAATATATCAAATAACTCCACCTCCCCTTCTTCCTATTCTATCTTTCCTAAACATTACATATCCTGTTAGTCCCAATTCGGCATCTGATATATCGGTGGTTGCCCATGATTCATTTATACCTATTATGTGAGGGTCAATTTCTTCTACCATAATGTTTAGTTCATTTCTTTTGTTCATTATACTCCTTGCATTTAAATTTTCCAGACTGTTCTTTGCTGAATTATTTTTGCTGTCTTTATCTATGCCTCCAGTTTCAGGCTTCTCTGCGAGTCCCCCCTGCGAATTTAGTTTAAATAGATGCAACCTGTCCCACTGTCAACAGATCGCAGCAGATTCTCTGAGAATACTGCTGCCCCCTTTCCACTTAGCTTGAGGCCATCTCTCATGTACATATTTTCTCTCCCAACAAAGTACCCCCATAAATATATGAATCCCACGCTCTCTTTCTCACACATCTGCTCAACTAGTGCGTTGATCGCCATCCTCTTACAATTTCTGTATCTTGCCCCCTTCCTCCCATTACTAGCAAAATTCCTGAGAGAATAACCTGTTCCACTCTTGTCTTCTTTAGCTTCCTCACTAGATATCTGTACTTCTGAACTATCCCAGTTGTTCCCTCCTTGTCTGCATTGTTTGTCCCTACGTGTACTAGTATAGACCCTCCCTTGCCATGCCCCAATACCTTCTCTACCCTTTCGGTCAAATGCTCTATCCTAGCCCCCGGTAGACATACAACAACGTCCTTCCCCTCGCATATAGTCTTGTCTGTTTTTCTCAGAATTGAATCGCCCATAAACACTCTCTCTTTTCTCCTTGCCTCCTCAATCACTGCATCCGAGTAGCTCCTCCGGTTTGCATATGTCTGGTTGTTGTCTTTTCCTTTTGCCGTCTTCTCCCCTGTCACATTTTCTTCCTTTCCCTTCTTTCCTGTCGCGTTTTCTCTTGTCCCCTTTCCTCCTGTCATCTTCTCTTCTAGCATATTTACTTTCACTTCCTTTCGTCCCTTCTTCTTTCCCCCCATCACATTTTCTGCTCTCCTCTCCCGTCCCTTTTCCCCGGCTACCTCCTTCACTAAGGTCACTTTCTCCCCTGTCACCTTCACGCCTGTCTTTTTTTCTGTTTTTTTGCAGAACACTGTGTCTTCCATCAGTCTTCTGTCTCACAGTCTTACCAACTGCCTCTGTGGTATCTACCTCTTCACCACCTGTATCGCTGTCGCGTTTCTCCTCGTTCTCTACAGTCTGACTACCTGTTGATCTATCCCCACTGACCCGTTTTCTTTTCCTCTGCCGAACACATTTCCTCCGTCCCTCTGTTTTCTCAATTTCTTGTTCCTTCACACCGGTCACCTTTCCTCCTCTCACTCTCCTTTCGTCAGTATCCGTGTCACAACTCTGCTCTTTCTGTGTTGTAGAATTCTCAACTCTCTCCGCGTCATCCCTCCCTGCTCCATCTATTTCTATGTTGAGTCTCACCTCCATCTCCTTCACTATATCCGTCAACTTACACACCTCCTTCATCAGACATTCCACCCTCAAACACCCCATACACCGAAAGGTGAATCCTTCAACTTTGGTCACTGCCCATGATTTTGGACAGCCTAACAACGAAAAATCCACCCAGCTCTGGCAATCGTTGCAAACTAAGTGTCGTTTTGCCCTAAGTTGCCGCTTACAAGATGCCATATCAGAATTTATTTATGTTCAAAATAGTTTTTATATAGTCTTTGAAAACACTTTTCTGTGTACAATTTACACCAGATTGTTTAGGTTATAGTTAGTTATATTTGCTGACACACAGTTACACACCGTGCCTTACCTAGTTACGATGTCGATGACAATGTATCAATGTATTCAAGTTAGGCTTAGATATAAGGTAGTCTTTACAAAGACTGTTTCCTGTGTACTAATAAACACTTTAAAAATATTGTTATTTCAGGTTTTAATTACTCATCTAACTACACCGATTATCTCAAATAACGCTATTCTATTGTCGTTCACGTTACGCTAACTTCGCCAGTGACCTACTTTGTAAACAACGTTCCGATTACATTAACGTCCCCAATTATCGCTCGCAAATCGCCTACTTTTAATCTACCCTAGATTACTCCCTCTAGCTAACTTTTAACAAAAAATATTGCTTAATATATATCTATAATTACATTATGTATGCTATACACTCAATAATATCACTTATCTTGATCAAATATCCTTATATTTTCGCAAATTTGCTGCACCAAATTCAAACCAATTCACCACCGGAAGTTCCTCCTAGCGTATCATGTTGTGGTACACTAAGTTTACATTCGGCACTCGAAACTGTTGTCTGGCTGATGACACTTCGTGACGTCAGCAAAACTTGTAGTATTCTCCAAATGTTCCAAACTAAGCTTCAAACACGAGCACAATCTGAACACAGGAAAGTTATAGTTGCACAAAAGATATTTTCGCAGCCTTGCAAATTGCACGTTGATGCTCCGTTATGTCAGCCAACAGTATTGATCCTCCTCCTTTGTATAATATATATATATATATATATATATATATAATATATATATATATATATATGAGGCATGTGTTTGTAATGACTCATATATATATATATTATATATATATATATATATATATATGAGTCATTACAAACACATGCCTCATCCTTAAGTTACGTAACTTTAGATAAAACATACAATTCACAACAATACATTAAACAAATAAACATGGCGATTACGTGAATAAATATAATTAAATAGAAAACAAATTATAATTATAAAAACAATCACAAAGCTAGAACCAATTTACTAATTCTAGCATTACTTACTAGAAAAAAATTACACTTAGTTTTCGGATGTTAACCTGGCGTCTGTGAGTCGACATACCTGGTCTAGTAGCGGGTTGTACCACATCCGGGGCAGCATCCCTACCCACGTGATGACGGCGACGAAAGTCACGTGGACGTTGGTGTGACTGCTGTGGAAGTCGACGTCTGTCTGCGCACGCTTGAACATCGCTGTGGTATTCACTGAGGGATTGTCGTCGACGTTACGGAGAGCTGGCGACAGAACACGCATTTACTTCCGGGTCATAGGTCTTAATAACTACTCCGATAATCCAAATAAGATGTTGTGCTGATGGTTTATTTCTGAGTGTCCTTGTGTGGGTTAAGCTATATGTACGGAAACGCGTATGGATACGACATGTAGAATGGAATACCTCGGTAGTGACGTCACTTCTTGGAATTTCCTTTCCGATTTCTGTGCGGATACTAATTCGAACCGCTACACGGAGCGATTCAAATTGCCGCATCCGTATGAAAACGCTCATGTCCTATGTACTTATGGAACTACTTCTATTAATGTCCACTTGGCACTATATACATTGTTTTGCCGCAAGCCGCATCCGCTTGAAAACACTCATGTTCTATGTGCTTATGGAACTACTTCTATTAATTTCCACTTGGCACTATATTCCTTGTTGTGCCGCAAACCACATCGGCATGAAAACACTCATGTCCTATGTCCTTATGGAACTACATACATCCATTAATTTCCACTTGGCACTGTAATCCTTGTTTTGCCGCAAGCCACATCCGCATGCCGTTTTCGTACGTATGGAATCCTAGCTTTAGTGAGTCCACTACGGGTTACACATTTACCCCGTGTGCGGGATAATTAACTTCCCCTGACTAAGTTTAATGGACCAAGGACTTCTAGGGTATATTCCGAAAGACACAAATAACGTGATATGAACGAAATTTCCCAATTTTTGAAACGTAGGAAGATTCGTACCCCGATCCCCTCGACCGAAAGGCCGGTGCTCTACCGCAAGACCAGGGTAAACGAATGATGTGTCAGTGCTTTCGATTTGGTAACCCCTTTCTAAGATGTTTGCATCTTGCAAACATAGCTACGCTGTTATACTTGAAGTTTACAGCAACTACGCTTTATTACGCTGGTCAGGTGCTTAACGGTGGTGACTGGCTGGCCGGAAGTGATCATGTCGCTGACGGAAAGATCCGTTGTGTATCAAAATCTTCGGTTTTTTGGTAACGTCTGACAGGGAGCATAATTTATATCATGTTGATTTTTCAAGAAACCGTTCATTTAACGAAAATTCTATAGATTGTCAGTGACATTATTAGCAAAAACTTGTGCCATATTGATAAAATCCGAATCGCTAGTTTGCGCATAACACTAAAACAACGTAACATGGCCGCCTGTGAACAAGTATGATTTGTTCCCACCTGCGTCGTAGACTTGGAAGTAGACGGAGCCGTATCGTGCGTCGTTGTCCGTCCACAAGGGGGCAATCATAGCGAAGCCTTTGGTGCCGGCGGCCGTCATTTTGATATTGTTGAACATCGACCGGAAATCTCGCTTTGGTTGTCGGCCATCGAATGGCATGTTCATTGTGATGTAGCCGTTTGAGTAAATCTAAAAGTGTTATGAACGCTAAAGCAAATTCGTATATAAATAC
>OZ023209.1:7663555-7698555 GCA_963995525.1 Escarpia spicata
AGAGAGAGAGAGAGAGAGAGAGAGAACGACTACGTAAGACATACTGATCTACATGAAGGTTGTGTGTTCCTACCGGTTGAATTTTGAGTAAATAGTTAGTTTTCTACACATGGCTGCGGTTTTCATCAATACACGACTAGCTTGTAACCAATTATAAATTATTGACATATTTTTCACAAAGATACCATAAATGATACACATTCATTATGAGCACTTTCCACTCTTAGGAACACACTAGTTTGTCAAAGATGGAGTTTGGACGTACAATGCCACTGTTATCTAGCGACATGACATATACAGTATAATAAGTCTTTTACAAAAATGGAAACAAGTGAAATTATTGAAAAGTGTACTGACGTTGGTTTTGGTGAAATTTTGCTTGAAAGTATGTAGAGGTGCCGTTGGCGCAAAGCCAGTTGAACAACTTTTCTGGCCATCACACTGCAAGACTTCGTCTCCGATATCAGTGCCGTAAGGGTAAAGTTTTACACCAGCCCCTGTGGGAAATACCAAACGACAATACACGTAACACAAAAGATATGTGATCTCAACTACGTTGACGTCATCATATTGCACAATAAAGTCGTTTTTAAGTTGTTCCGAAGTCTGAACTGATCGCAGAAATCAACTGCCAAAGCTGTGAAGGAATCCACATTAATGAAGAAACTAATAATTAAATATTTCGGTATAATCAATCAATCAATCAATCAATCAATCAATCAATCAATCAATCAATCAATCAATCAATCAATCAATCAATCAATCAATCAATCAATCAATCAATCAATCAATCAATCAATCAATCAATCAATCAATCAATCAATCAATCAATCAATCAATCAACCAATCAATCAATCAATCAATTAATCAACATTTACTTCGGACACAACGTACATGCTATATGCATCATGACCATAGTAACAAGAAAATATAAATGTAACGTTTACAGGCGTGTATAAATTGCTCGTATCCAAATCAGGTGCAATATAGAAGTGTTACGAACATCGCTGTATTCAATAATCTGAACAATATTGTTCGTAGTCGCAGATATGCTACATATTAGCTAGTACTTACATTTTCTAAATTTGTGTATTACAACTGTCAGTGCCAGAACTAACGTACATGAGGTTAGCTGTACACCTCATAGAGAGGCTTATAATCCTAAATGCGTTATTATAGGAAACAATGAAAACGTTGCATACTGGTTTTTCTATAATCTGCCCGTAAGGAACATAAATACATATTACTGCAATAAAGTGCGAACAGTTTGTTCTTCGCCTTCTTTGAACGTATCAATTGCATTTGTACCGTACATATTCCTTTGTTTGGGTTTGTATCATTTCTGGTCGACAAATCAAATATCGGATATATCTATAAGACTTTGCTCTATTCAATACTGCGCCAAGCTTAGGAGCTACCTCAAAATAGATTTACACTATTAAATATTATGTCATTGTCACATCCAGAATTGGAATCTTTGCAACCCCTTTGCCAATGCAGCAGGTAGTACAATGTCAGAATACATAAGATGATTAACAATTGTATCGCCACTGTAGTATCAAGCGGGTAGTCTCATCAGCAACATACGTAAATCATTCATATATAAATAAAATAAAATGGGAACAACATAACCCCTTTTTTCACAGAACAGAAACTATGTTTCAGAGTACCGAACCCATTTGACACTCCTAGTCTGATCACAGTACCACTGACATGTTACTTTAAATTAAATATTTTAGTACTCCAAGTTTAAGTAACTTCGAAAATAACTAGTTTGTGAATCATCATGCCTTGGAGACATCATGATAAGCAACACACGTGCATGGCCCACAATTAACACAAATACACACATTTATTTCCCATATTTAGATACGAACCTAAATTGGTTACATGTAGATGAGTTTGCATGCGTTTACTCAGTATTTTTTCACAATGTTTTTATTAGTGAATAATTTACACAGACATATCGGTCTATATAAACGTTAGGCAATTTAACATTACCATTTCTTTAAATTTTATTTCCCTTCAGAAAGCCCAATCACGTTTCAATCGTCGTATCTGCAATTTTATCTGCAATAATGGATTTTGTTAATTCTAAACGTATGTTTGAAGTTAGAATTAGTCTGTATTGTAACATCATAAACAGCGCCAAGGGTTTTCCAGTGTCCATCCATAATCATTTTTTATTTTAGAGATGCATAACTAAAATAAAAATTCAATGGAATTGGAACATGTGTATTGGACAATAAACAAACAAAGGCACAAAAGCAACAGAAATTTAACAATAGTTAGTCTATGTCGGGAGACTCTCATTAAGGCTTAAACGATAGTCATACAATCGGGAGAGTATACCTTCAAGTAAGTAATAATTTGTATTTGGATCTGACCGCTTGTTTAGATTTAACTGATCCATGATGCTCGATTGCCTTACAAATTCGTAATATTGTTTGGTTGTCTTTTCATTGTTTGTTCTGATTGTCACCCATTTTGGAGCACTTTGTGTAGATAGCAATGTATCAAACATGATAAAATACGGTAAATGATCGGATATATACATATATATATATATATATATATATATATGTTGCTCATAATTGTACCTGCTGTGGAAGCTGTAGTGGCATTTGAAATCTTGCAGAATGTCTGGTCAAAATGTTTGCAGCTATTTCGAGAAAAACGAGCCGGCAAGGTATTTTTTGGATAAAACCCATTTGTGCAGAATAAATAAAAATAGTCGCCGACTTTTTGTTTGTCGTTCACTTTCAACAGGTCAATGTTAAAGTCGTCTGTTATTATAGTTTCTGCATTCTCCGTTCCCAATTTTGAAAATATCAGTGCAAATTCTTCTATAAATGTGGATATACTAACTCTTTATTACTTATTTTTGTCGGTCTGTATATATTTCCTATTGTGATGTTTTTACTTAGATTTGCACCAAATATATTAATAAAAAGCCCTTCGCAGACATCGGATGAGCCATACAATTGCCTTACAATATATGAATAACGTACATGTAAATATATTAATAAACCTCCGTGACAGGAACATTTTTGCCTTGATGAATAATGTTGGTATGCGTCATCTGAAAGCCAACTTTCCTGCAAACGCATGGCACTGAAACCGACGTTTTTGTTGTTTAGCTCTAGTAAGAGTGGCTAAATGTAGATAAATTTTGAGTTAATGCTTTAAACATTTAAGCTGAAAATAGTGAACTTATCTTTGGTAGCGGCGATAGCGTCTTTTAAGTCTGTGGTGTCTATATAGGGTGAGTTAGTAAGCGTTGTTAAATCGTCTGATTGATCATCTGCATTACCAAGGAGCTGAATTAGGCTATTTGGAATGGAACCTCCGTAGTTTGACAGTATTCTGTCCTCCAAAGAATTATCATTTAAATTGTGCGCCATACACTGTAGATTTAGTATAGTGCACCATGGTGGGAGTAAGTCGTACAATTGCTTGCCGACGTGGTATAACTGTTCCAAACATATGACAAATAAAGCAATGAAAACGTTGAACATAAATGCTTGTACAATTTGCACCATTAAAATACAAAACACGAAGGTGTGGAGCGTGTTTTCCAATAGCTAAAAAGGTATTATGTTATGTTATAAAGTGACAACGAATTATATTATAGGTTTATAGGTTCGTAGTTAAGTGGCCATGCATATTAACAAACGGGAAAGTAATTTTAGGTCGACAAAAAATTGCAACGAAAAATATTACATTGTAAAGTCCTGTTTTTTAATGCTTACATTACCACCAGTGCCTCAACGAAGGTTGTCCAAGAATGTTTTTTATGTCGTCTGCCGCGATGTCACGGCCCTCCGCGTACAACTTCCCATTTCGAAAGTCGGCTTTTTATTGTGCTTATGTAGATCCTCCTTGTAGGGTGCGAACTCGTGTTAAGTCCACATTCGTCAAGTCACCCATGAGGCGGTACGGTGTATTCGCGAGCTTACATCATCCCGTACATCTCTGCTATAAAAGCGCGCAATGATGTATCGAGGTTTCCCTGTTTGCGTTTTTTTGTTCGGTGCGCATATTCAATGGCACTGCCCTTCACCGCAAGCTTGTCTTGAAGAATGTGATCTACGACAGAGATACAACTTTCTCCGTTTGTCTCAGGCGCACCAAGCAGACAAACATTGAAATCGCGGGAATGTCTCTCCGATACGTTCAATTTCATCTCAAATTTGGCTATAGCTGTGGTGGCGAATTGCAGGTCGCGGTTTGCTTTATCGAGCGTCTTGCCCATTTCCGCAAAGGAGTTTTGCTGGTCTTTTATGTTACAGGCATTGAATTCGACCGGTTTACGTAAGTCCGCAAGCAATCATAGTCGACTGGTTCGTGACTCTGTCGTCAATGTTTGACAGTTTTTTCAAGCTAGTCTGGTGTGTAACAATGCTGTCAAGCTTGTAATTCAAACTAGTCAGAGCCGTGCGAACAAATACCGCGAAGTCGTCTTTTTTGTGTGGAGACTACTGCTGACCCAGTTGCCCGTTCATCCGTACATGTCGTTTATGCTACTGGTTTCAAACCACTAACATTTTTAATGTTGTTCTACAATGTTTTTGTTTGTTCATAAAATAAATAATAGGACGAAGGAGATGTCTTGTTTTGTCAGAATTACCAGCTTTATGCAGCTGCGGATGATAAATGATTGATTGGTTATATAAGTGACCTGTCCACCAGCTGTCTGGAACTTATTTCTGTGACTGGTAGTATCGTAAACTGTCTTGCTAAATCTGGCCTCAAACAGTCTACCCAAGAGTTAAGTGTAACCCGACCGACGGAGGGACTTTTAGCTGGAGCTTATTTCTGTGACTGGCGGTATCGTAAACTGTCTTGCTAAATCTGGCCACCACAAGTGGATGGACTTGTAGAGCTGGCGGACGTCACAAGGAAAAGTTACCAGGAAGTTGTTATGTCACCGAGCACGCCGTTGAACGCCGTCAAAACGAGGAACAAGGAAACGCCAACTGCGTGGTTATACCTAATCAATTACCATTACATAACACACCGTGGAACTCCACCAGAAGGAAAGGTAAATGTGTCTAGTTAATTACCAAGACATAATATATATAATGGAACTCGTGCATGAAAAAAACCCGGTAATTCGGTAACTGTGCAGTTATACCTAATCAGGTACAGGGCTGTTCAGCTGCACTTCAGTTCTCAAGTACTTTTCAAGTACTTTTGGTATCTCACATACTAATGAGTCAGTCAGATCCAAGTATCAGTTGGTATGTGGTCACTGTGAGAACCTGGATTGACCGTTCAAAGCGTGCTTAAAAATCAGTTGAATGGGTTGTAAACTGTATGGCTGAACTTTAATTGTCTTTACTGTAAACATTCAGTGTTCAACATACCATTCTCCAAAGGTTATCCTCCACTGGAAATTTCGAAATACTACAGATTGCATATAGTACAGCAGACCTAGTCAATTAAGGACAACTTTAGGGAGAACACAAGGGTTTGTTCAAGTGAGCTACGCTTCCTGTCTCAAACAAAAGAAAGCAGTAGAACGACATTAATTGGCAATCTCTGTAAATAAGCCATGTCCGTTTTGAAGGAAAAACACGACCTGAATAATCTGATGTGGTAGGGATATTGTATTTATGTATTAGAAAGAAAACCTATTTTATAATGTATTCCATTCTAAACTGTCCCATCTCAGTCTCCTTCACAAACAATAATTACACACACGTAATTTTACAACCCAGCCCTTACCTTATAACACAAATGGGTTAAGTCCACCAACAAGTTATTGCACTTTAGTATTTGGTAGATGTACATGTACAAAAAACATGGTATACTGATACGTAAAAACTTCGTCAACACAAATTATGAGTAATCGTGCTTTTAAACGTACATTTCAACGTATTGCTTTCCAGTACTAATCAATTACCAGAACCAGTGGAGGATTACCCAATAGGCATTATAATAACGTCCTCATGTGGTAGCCCGAGACTGGGCTGTTTGTATATATATAATTATATGCCAGAGCGTAGGCCTACGACACTGTAGACATCGAACAGAAGGAACCAGGAAACGCTAACTGCGTAACTATAGCTAATCAATCATTCCGACGTACACGGTGTACTATTTATAACCGGGATGTTTCGCTTCATATACGAATTGTGTGTTTAAAGTGAAATTGGAAGGAATAATCTGAATGACAGGGAGGGACATTATTGTTTTATTGTTTAGTCACTAAATTATCTAATTTCCATACTCTGGCTATCGTAAGGCGCGGTTCGCGGTGGTGTATGTCAACACTTTTGCATATTCACACGCACGCACGCACGCACGCACGCACACACACACACACGCACGCGCGCACGCACGCACGCACGCACACGCACGCACACACATAAATGTCTGCAAACCAACAATATAATGAAAACAAATTAACAAACTGACCCGCTCTAGAAATAACCTCAGTGATCGATAACCCGCACCTACCCCAATCGTGTTATGTTGCCACTGAGTCATATGGCAACGTTAACCTGTCGTGTGCACTATACGTACCTGTTTGACAGCAGCTGGCCAGTAACAACAGAGTGACCAGTCGAACCGCGGTCCGGGCCATCGTGGCAGTGTTGGGACGATCCACTTTACCAATCTTGACCAACGAACGGGACGTCCGTTCTCCCTCCTACTAACTGCACTAGATTCGACACACTGTGTCTACGTGTCTCCGTCCGGTCCGCTACGGCGCACCTCTGACTTAACTCGTGACTAACGTTACTCGTCAGTAGAACTGACCCAGTTGCCGCTATAGGTTCAGGCGGGTGTGTCTTTTTCGTTGCAGGTAGTGTCCTCTTCGTGTGCGGTGAAGCGTGTCTGGCAATAGGCCGCCACTGTTATTTACTACCAGTGTCAAAAGCAGAGCCGTGTGCCTTATTTACCGCCGCCGCCACCACCGCCGTCTCCTCTCTGTTCGCTATGTTGTGCGATTGGCAATTATTTCGAACCGAGAAAGCGCCATACGAGCCGAGTAAGCGTTTTGTCTGCGTCCTTTTTGTAACGTCGGAACGGAATGTTGTTACGCCCGTGTTATTGTTTGTCACCTCAAAAATTAACAGTTGTCAGGCAAGACAGACAGGCAAATCATCCTCAAGGACAATACAAATATGTGGCATACAATTGCACCATATGACTCTAAATCGGGATAATGATTTCCGGATAATTCGAGATGGTGTTCGATTGAACAGCTCTCCCAGGGAGTAACGAGTAAATAGCTTTGAGCAGTCCTAAGGACTGGACACCGTGAAGTATAAATAAGCACCTTTTTAAGTCTATGTATATAATGAGGTGTGTATATTGCAGGAAGTAGGAGATGCGGGACTTGTCGTAAATATTATAATAATCGGAATTGTTGGGAGGTTGACCCCTAAAAGAGATGGGATATGTGTTGCACATATTATACGTAATTGACGGATCCAGTACGTCACTGTTTGGTTACGTCACAATCGTAACTACATGCGTGCTACCTGTCAAAGTTGGCTTACCCAAATCGTTTACATATGCGCAGTGGCGCAGTCGATAGAGCATCGGACTATCAACCAAGATAACTCGGGTTCGAATCCTGTGCTGCCGTGTCGAAACTTGGGCAAAATCGCTCACTCTACGTTGTCCCAGTTCACTCAGCTGTATGATCTACCAGGGGGGAAATGTAAAGCATTTTGGGCAGTTATAAGGAATGGATACCGTGCTACATCAACAAAATTTACCTTTTACTTTACAACAGCGGCACGACACAGATCTGTGAAATCAATCTTTCCCATATGCAATTCTTGCCTTAAAAACGTTGCCCTGTCTGTCTTTCACAAAGAAAAATATTTGGAGTCTCATAATTTGGTGTCAGAAATGTCCGACAACTGCACATTCGACATCCACTTTGAAGGCTTGACGGACCGTATTGCTAGGCAACATGTTACGTGATGTCTACGTAAAGTTTAGTGGTAGAGGAAACATGAATCAGTGGCTCTAAGCTGAAGGAGACAGGAACTGAATCGCAGCCTGCGCAGAGGGGAACAGAAGTTGCAACTTGCGTCAGACGAACGGAGAGTGAGACGCATAAACGGCCAGCAAGCTCCACCTGCAGACACCGTTTTCAAGTGCAACCGCTGCGACAGGGACTGTCACTCCCGCATCGGCCTGCACAGCCACAACAGGCGCTGTTCCAGTGCCAACTGACTTTTCAGGGCGCAGAACCATGGCCACTTGTGACCGACGGATGCCACTAAGAAAGCTACGTATGATGTTAATGGGCTATGACTGTGTTGGCAGTTGTAATGAAGTGACGTAATAAGAGATACACGATGCTATTAATTCCGTTTTTATTTGGTTGCGTCACTTGTGCCAATATAACCGATGTGTAAAGTTGGCAGTGTATTCGTACTTTGTGTTTTTTCTGTGAGAGTCAATTTCAATGGTTAACTAGATCCGAGCAACCAATCAAATTCGTCACAATGAAACGTGCGCAAAATCACTAACTCACGTTCCCTTGTGTGCAACAAATGGTGGCGCCATATCGCCGAGGATGGGTGATAGAGGCAAATTAAACAGAGTAGACATTATTTACAATACGTACAACATCTGGTGACTAACAGTTCAATCACGGTTGTAAACCGGTTCCCACAATAAAAAAAACACACACGCTTTCATCGCAGAACAATGCAATTCTGCGACAGAGCGCTTGGTAATAACTGCTAGTATCGGCACTAAAAGTACCATTTCTGAATAGTCATCGTCTGATTTTTGCAGAATATCACCATTTTGGTACGATAATGCTACGTAGATATACGATAGGATCTTTGTGATGTTTCTATAGGTTATCCTCAGTATTCAGCACAACGTTATTTATTCACGTTTTAAAACAAGTACGACATCTAGTGATTAACAGCTGAACTGTGGTGTCAGCCGATTTCCTTATGCGCATGCGTCACGAATATTGTGCTAACTAACTTCCTAGTGGTGACAGTGCATTCTTAGTACAACTGGCAGATCAGACTGTCTAAACGCTGAAGGTAACCTGAGCCGGTTCTCCAAACATCCCATGGCCTTTCTAGAATCAGTGGTTTTGGGGTTTAGCTAATTGTGGCTGATGTTACGTGTAATGCTCGGAAAGTATATGTAATTATTAGCAACCGCACACTGTGAATGAACGGACTGGTATTTATATTGGGATTCCTGGAGTCTCCTTTTGATATGAGGCGCGGGTGTTTGTATAGTGCCCATTGTGTAAGTCACGACCGGCACAGTTAAACTACTACGACAACGCACACCTGTAGCAGCTAACTTCCATACATTGCGTGGCATATCTGTTGGGGATATTGTAGTCAACTACCATCCCTGGCTTGCGTGGATGGAGTACACGTTCTATCGCCAAAATCAGGTGATACCATCTGACGGCAACAGTAAAATGAAGCAGTTGTCTGCGAGAGTGGGCCTAGCCTCGGTTACCCACACTCCCCGATGTGGCGCCACTGTTTGTTGTCCGTGTGATAACCTAGTCTCGTTTAGCCGACTCTCATCCGCCTTCGCGAACTCGCCAAGAAGAGTCTGATTAAAAAGATGTATTTTGATTGCTCACTGCCGTCAGACGGCATCACTGTTTTGGATTAATTCACAGATCTACGTGTATAATAATTATTAATGTTTAAATTTTATGTGTGTTTTCGATAACGAAACAGTCAGTTTCAAAATAGCTATATACAAAATAAAAAGTAGTACATGAGCAAGTGTTCACTGTGTGATGCGCCACCTAGTGACTAAGCGGGTGATATAGTAAACAAACTAACAATGACAAATTTAATTTTAGTTTATTTTATTGTGTGACTTGATTCAATATAAGTTAAATGTTGAATAGTTTCGAAAGTTTAGTATTACTTGATAACAGTTTATTCGTATTTGTTGTTTGTTTTACAGTTGGCTTCCGAGCCAATTATGATTTCTATCCAGATTTGGTGTAAAGCCGATTAGCGGATAACAATGCAAAGCCATTAATTGTCTAGGCCAAGTGATGGGGTGCTGCCACCTCATGGCGCATGGATAATCTAGGCTTGTGATCGCCTGAAAACACAGCACAGCGCTAACAGAAATGGCAGCCCTCCAAAAGCCCTTACGGATCTGTGAATAACACTTGAACGTAACGGGATTCTGCGATATTTTTTCATATTGTCACCCTCATAAAATAATTACCTAAGTAATTTTTTGACCAATCTTAGATTTTTGCCTAAATCAACTCTTTATGATCCTGGGAACCCGTGGTCAAATTAATCATAATTATTTCGTGTTTATTGCGATTGTGTCACGAGAATAGCCTTGCATTTGCTGGTCATCTCTTCGATCACACTGTTGCCGAGCGTCAAACCACAATGTCTTAGTGTCCGTAAAGCAGCATGTGCGTCACTGAATTTCGGTATCTTATCTTCAGACACCGAGACGTCATCGCCCCCATCATCGCTCAGTAAACCGTCTGCATCGGGGTATCGTACGGTTGCGATGGTCTGGTCTTTATTTGGAATAGCCGACGTTTCTGCTGTCTCGTCCACACCAACATAGTCACCCATCCTACTTACAGTAGATGGTGCCATCTGACGGTAACAGTCATTATGCTTTCTATCACCAGACTCTCTTTTTCGTCACGCAGGCGATAGTTGGTTAAACGAAATTAGAGTTGGCTAAGCATGATTACTTAGTCACTGGGCCGACATTCGACACCAGTGGTTTGTTATGAAGTATGTATGAATGAGTACCTGGCTATACACACTGCTGAATAGTAATGTAGATATTATCTTCCCGCATTAATTGCAGCATACCTGGAGGCTTCCGACACACTGCGAGATTGTGCTCGAATGAACAGGTCTACCAGGGGGGAAATGTAAAGCATTTTGGGCAGTTATAAGGAATGGATACCGTGCTACATCAACAAAATTTACCTTTTACTTTACAACAGCGGCACGACACAGATCTGTGAAATCAATCTTTCCCATATGCAATTCTTGCCTTAAAAACGTTGCCCTGTCTGTCTTTCACAAAGAAAAATATTTGGAGTCTCATAATTTGGTGTCAGAAATGTCCGACAACTGCACATTCGACATCCACTTTGAAGGCTTGACGGACCGTATTGCTAGGCAACATGTTACGTGATGTCTACGTAAAGTTTAGTGGTAGAGGAAACATGAATCAGTGGCTCTAAGCTGAAGGAGACAGGAACTGAATCGCAGCCTGCGCAGAGGGGAACAGAAGTTGCAACTTGCGTCAGACGAACGGAGAGTGAGACGCATAAACGGCCAGCAAGCTCCACCTGCAGACACCGTTTTCAAGTGCAACCGCTGCGACAGGGACTGTCACTCCCGCATCGGCCTGCACAGCCACAACAGGCGCTGTTCCAGTGCCAACTGACTTTTCAGGGCGCAGAACCATGGCCACTTGTGACCGACGGATGCCACTAAGAAAGCTACGTATGATGTTAATGGGCTATGACTGTGTTGGCAGTTGTAATGAAGTGACGTAATAAGAGATACACGATGCTATTAATTCCGTTTTTATTTGGTTGCGTCACTTGTGCCAATATAACCGATGTGTAAAGTTGGCAGTGTATTCGTACTTTGTGTTTTTTCTGTGAGAGTCAATTTCAATGGTTAACTAGATCCGAGCAACCAATCAAATTCGTCACAATGAAACGTGCGCAAAATCACTAACTCACGTTCCCTTGTGTGCAACAAATGGTGGCGCCATATCGCCGAGGATGGGTGATAGAGGCAAATTAAACAGAGTAGACATTATTTACAATACGTACAACATCTGGTGACTAACAGTTCAATCACGGTTGTAAACCGGTTCCCACAATAAAAAAAACACACACGCTTTCATCGCAGAACAATGCAATTCTGCGACAGAGCGCTTGGTAATAACTGCTAGTATCGGCACTAAAAGTACCATTTCTGAATAGTCATCGTCTGATTTTTGCAGAATATCACCATTTTGGTACGATAATGCTACGTAGATATACGATAGGATCTTTGTGATGTTTCTATAGGTTATCCTCAGTATTCAGCACAACGTTATTTATTCACGTTTTAAAACAAGTACGACATCTAGTGATTAACAGCTGAACTGTGGTGTCAGCCGATTTCCTTATGCGCATGCGTCACGAATATTGTGCTAACTAACTTCCTAGTGGTGACAGTGCATTCTTAGTACAACTGGCAGATCAGACTGTCTAAACGCTGAAGGTAACCTGAGCCGGTTCTCCAAACATCCCATGGCCTTTCTAGAATCAGTGGTTTTGGGGTTTAGCTAATTGTGGCTGATGTTACGTGTAATGCTCGGAAAGTATATGTAATTATTAGCAACCGCACACTGTGAATGAACGGACTGGTATTTATATTGGGATTCCTGGAGTCTCCTTTTGATATGAGGCGCGGGTGTTTGTATAGTGCCCATTGTGTAAGTCACGACCGGCACAGTTAAACTACTACGACAACGCACACCTGTAGCAGCTAACTTCCATACATTGCGTGGCATATCTGTTGGGGATATTGTAGTCAACTACCATCCCTGGCTTGCGTGGATGGAGTACACGTTCTATCGCCAAAATCAGGTGATACCATCTGACGGCAACAGTAAAATGAAGCAGTTGTCTGCGAGAGTGGGCCTAGCCTCGGTTACCCACACTCCCCGATGTGGCGCCACTGTTTGTTGTCCGTGTGATAACCTAGTCTCGTTTAGCCGACTCTCATCCGCCTTCGCGAACTCGCCAAGAAGAGTCTGATTAAAAAGATGTATTTTGATTGCTCACTGCCGTCAGACGGCATCACTGTTTTGGATTAATTCACAGATCTACGTGTATAATAATTATTAATGTTTAAATTTTATGTGTGTTTTCGATAACGAAACAGTCAGTTTCAAAATAGCTATATACAAAATAAAAAGTAGTACATGAGCAAGTGTTCACTGTGTGATGCGCCACCTAGTGACTAAGCGGGTGATATAGTAAACAAACTAACAATGACAAATTTAATTTTAGTTTATTTTATTGTGTGACTTGATTCAATATAAGTTAAATGTTGAATAGTTTCGAAAGTTTAGTATTACTTGATAACAGTTTATTCGTATTTGTTGTTTGTTTTACAGTTGGCTTCCGAGCCAATTATGATTTCTATCCAGATTTGGTGTAAAGCCGATTAGCGGATAACAATGCAAAGCCATTAATTGTCTAGGCCAAGTGATGGGGTGCTGCCACCTCATGGCGCATGGATAATCTAGGCTTGTGATCGCCTGAAAACACAGCACAGCGCTAACAGAAATGGCAGCCCTCCAAAAGCCCTTACGGATCTGTGAATAACACTTGAACGTAACGGGATTCTGCGATATTTTTTCATATTGTCACCCTCATAAAATAATTACCTAAGTAATTTTTTGACCAATCTTAGATTTTTGCCTAAATCAACTCTTTATGATCCTGGGAACCCGTGGTCAAATTAATCATAATTATTTCGTGTTTATTGCGATTGTGTCACGAGAATAGCCTTGCATTTGCTGGTCATCTCTTCGATCACACTGTTGCCGAGCGTCAAACCACAATGTCTTAGTGTCCGTAAAGCAGCATGTGCGTCACTGAATTTCGGTATCTTATCTTCAGACACCGAGACGTCATCGCCCCCATCATCGCTCAGTAAACCGTCTGCATCGGGGTATCGTACGGTTGCGATGGTCTGGTCTTTATTTGGAATAGCCGACGTTTCTGCTGTCTCGTCCACACCAACATAGTCACCCATCCTACTTACAGTAGATGGTGCCATCTGACGGTAACAGTCATTATGCTTTCTATCACCAGACTCTCTTTTTCGTCACGCAGGCGATAGTTGGTTAAACGAAATTAGAGTTGGCTAAGCATGATTACTTAGTCACTGGGCCGACATTCGACACCAGTGGTTTGTTATGAAGTATGTATGAATGAGTACCTGGCTATACACACTGCTGAATAGTAATGTAGATATTATCTTCCCGCATTAATTGCAGCATACCTGGAGGCTTCCGACACACTGCGAGATTGTGCTCGAATGAACAGGTCTACCAGGGGGGAAATGTAAAGCATTTTGGGCAGTTATAAGGAATGGATACCGTGCTACATCAACAAAATTTACCTTTTACTTTACAACAGCGGCACGACACAGATCTGTGAAATCAATCTTTCCCATATGCAATTCTTGCCTTAAAAACGTTGCCCTGTCTGTCTTTCACAAAGAAAAATATTTGGAGTCTCATAATTTGGTGTCAGAAATGTCCGACAACTGCACATTCGACATCCACTTTGAAGGCTTGACGGACCGTATTGCTAGGCAACATGTTACGTGATGTCTACGTAAAGTTTAGTGGTAGAGGAAACATGAATCAGTGGCTCTAAGCTGAAGGAGACAGGAACTGAATCGCAGCCTGCGCAGAGGGGAACAGAAGTTGCAACTTGCGTCAGACGAACGGAGAGTGAGACGCATAAACGGCCAGCAAGCTCCACCTGCAGACACCGTTTTCAAGTGCAACCGCTGCGACAGGGACTGTCACTCCCGCATCGGCCTGCACAGCCACAACAGGCGCTGTTCCAGTGCCAACTGACTTTTCAGGGCGCAGAACCATGGCCACTTGTGACCGACGGATGCCACTAAGAAAGCTACGTATGATGTTAATGGGCTATGACTGTGTTGGCAGTTGTAATGAAGTGACGTAATAAGAGATACACGATGCTATTAATTCCGTTTTTATTTGGTTGCGTCACTTGTGCCAATATAACCGATGTGTAAAGTTGGCAGTGTATTCGTACTTTGTGTTTTTTCTGTGAGAGTCAATTTCAATGGTTAACTAGATCCGAGCAACCAATCAAATTCGTCACAATGAAACGTGCGCAAAATCACTAACTCACGTTCCTTTGTGTGCAACAAACGGTGGCGCCATATCGCCGAGGATGGGTGATAGAGGCAAATTAAACAGAGTAGACATTATTTACAATACGTACAACATCTGGTGACTAACAGTTCAATCACGGTTGTAAACCGGTTCCCACAATTAAAAAAACATACACGCTTTCATCGCAGAACAATGCAATTCTGCGACAGAGCGCTTGGTAATAACTGCTAGTATCGGCACTAAAAGTACCATTTCTGAATAGTCATCGTCTGATTTTTGCAGAATATCACCATTTTGGTACGATAATGCTACGTAGATATACGATAGGATCTTTGTGATGTTTCTATAGGTTATCCTCAGTACTCAGCACAACGTTATTTATTCACGTTTTAAAACACGTACGACATCTAGTGATTAACAGCTGAACTGTGGTGTCAGCCGATTTCCTTATGCGCATGCGTCACGAATATTGTGCTAACTAACTTCCTAGTGGTGACAGTGCATTCTTAGTACAACTGGCAGATCAGACTGTCTAAACGCTGAAGGTAACCTGAGCCGGTTCTCCAAACATCCCATGGCCTTTCTAGAATCAGTGGTTTGGGGGTTTAGCTAATTGTGGCTGATGTTACGTGTAATGCTCGGAAAGTATATGTAATTATTAGCAACCGCACACTGTGAATGAACGGACTGGTATTTATATTGGGATTCCTTTTGATATGAGGCGCGGGTGTTTGTATAGTGCCCATTGTGTAAGTCACGACCGGCACAGTTAAACTACTACGACAACGCACACCTGTAGCAGCTAACTTCCATACATTGCGTGGCATATCTGTTGGGGATATTGTAGTCAACTACCATCCCTGGCTTGCGGGGATGGAGTACACGTTCTATCGCCAAAATCAGGTGATACCATCTGACGGCAACAGTAAAATGAAGCAGTTGTCTGCGAGAGTGGGCCTAGCCTCGGTTACCCACACTCCCCGATGTGGCGCCACTGTTTGTTGTCCGTGTGATAACCTAGTCTCGTTTAGCCGACTCTCATCCGCCTTCGCGAACTCGCCAAGAAGAGTCTGATTAAAAATATGTATTTTGATTGCTCACTGCCGTCAGGCGGCATCACTGTTTTGGATTAATTCACAGATCTACGTGTATAATAATTATTAATGTTTAAATCTTATGTGTGTTTTCGATAACGAAACAGTCAGTTTCAAAATAGCTATATACAAAATAAAAAGTAGTACATGAGCAAGTGTTCACTGTGTGATGCGCCACCTAGTGACTAAGCGGGTGATATAGTAAACAAACTAACAATGACAAATTTAATTTTATTTTATTTTATTGTGTGACTTGATTCAATATAAGTTAAATGTTGAATAGTTTCGAAAGTTTAGTATTACTTGATAACAGTTTATTCGTATTTGTTGTTTGTTTTACAGTTGGCTTCCGAGCCAATTATGATTTCTATCCAGATTTGGTGTAAAGCCGATTAGCGGATAACAATGCAAAGCCATTAATTGTCTAGGCCAAGTGATGGGGTGCTGCCACCTCATGGCGCATGGATAATCTAGGCTTGTGATCGCCTGAAAACACAGCACAGCGCTAACAGAAATGGAAGCCCTCCAAAAGCCCTTACGGATCTGTGAATAACACTTGAACGTAACGGGATTCTGCGATATTTTTTCATATTGTCACCCTCATAAAATAATTACCTAAGTAATTTTTTGACCAATCTTAGATTTTTGCCTAAATCAACTCTTTATGATCCTGGGAACCCGTGGTCAAATTAATCATAATTATTTCGTGTTTATTGCGATTGTGTCATGAGAATGGCCTTGCATTTGCTGGTCATCTCTTCGATCACACTGTTGCCGAGCGTCAAACCACAGTGTCTTAGTGTCCGTAAAGCAGCATGTGCGTCACTGAATTTCGGTATCTTATCTTCAGACACCGAGACGTCATCGCCCCCATCATCGCTCAGTAAACCGTCTGCGTCGGGGTGTCGTACGGTTGCGATGGTCTGGTCTTTATTTAGAATAGCCGACGTTTCTGCTGTCTCGTCCACAGCAACATAGTCACCCATCCTACTTACAGTAGATGGTGCCATCTGACGGTAACAGTCATTATCCTTTCTATCACCAGACTCTCTTTTTCGTCACGCAGGCGATAGTTGGTTAAACGAAATTAGAGTTGGCTAAGCATGATTACTTAGTCACTGGGCCGACATTTGACACCAGTGGTTTTTTATACCTATACACTACAGGAACTACTTTTAAATTCATAAACATGTTTCCCGGCATAACTAGGTGTCACATTTGACTCTATGATACTTTTGCACCCTTTCCCGTGAACATGTTCCAAGTGGATTACAAGCTTTTCCCACATGAACACATATTTGGAATGAAAACGGTTGTCTTGGAACTAACAAACAATACTATTGTGGTTACTTCTATGATTTACTAAAACAACTGTAGCTGCATAAAATCATGTTGTTTATTGTGGATTATTTTTTATTTGTTGTCTACATTTGTAATGTAGTAAATGCACCATAATATATCTAGGTTAAAAAAAACTTGCTCGTAGGCATTAATAAGATAAATTAAGTACATTTTATACAATTAGTCAAGTTAAGAATAAAATGTGCATAAAAGACAATTAAACACGTTAAATTAATAATTAAAATTAATTAATTAATTACATTTAAGCCAAATAATTGATTGAAATGTCGATTCTATTATACAACAACGTCAAACAAAATCATTATATTAAAATGCGATTATTATAACGTTACTATTGGTTTATTGTAGTATTACAAAGGCACATTGATCTTATGATTGCTTGCACACACTTACACACAGTTCTACACTAGCTAACGCGTGTATTAGACTACGTGTAGATACAGCCACTGGTGTGTCAAAATAAGCCTTACATGAATAGGATTTTAAATTAGATCTCAATAAGTTCCACGGATTATTAGGAACAAACTAAGTAACTATTATTGACATATTGCCTACCGTAGCCCAGTACTAGGCGCTACCTTGGGGTAGGCTTAGCAGGCCGAGTATGCAATTGACAGCGTTTCACTACACATTATTAATTAACAGTTACCGTCTAAAGTGATCGTAGCACGATATATTAATAGCATTCTGAAGAATTCATACCCGGCGTAGTCCTTGAAACGAATGTGAGTAATTAGTGCGGTTGTGCTATTGTGCCACGTCTTACCGGAAATATTCGGTTCACTACGGCGAAAAGACATGCGCAGTGAGACACGTAGCGTCGAAGTAGGGGATCGGTTAATCCAGGGTATTCTACATATCTATGCGGTATCATATGGAAAACAAAACGATATTAACATCGCTTGATTTTATTGTGTGTTTTGTTTTAGCGACAGTCGTGTATACGTTGGAGTCGTTTGCATTGCGTACACCTATATAAAATATTACTCATAGCTGATGAATGTGATGGAAAGTCCATGGATGTTTGCCCAGATGCTGGCCTTTTAAATCAGGCGGCAGTGAGAACATTAAACGGTGGCGCCACCTCACGGAGTCTGGTTAGTCGAAGCTGCATTGGCAGTCGTCTTTCCGGAACAACTCTGATAAGTTGTATTTATTCTGTCATTTGTGATGTTGCCGGGGACAAAGTCATCTGGCGAGCCAGTCTTACTGGTGGTTCAGCTATCGACATCGCAACGTACCGGACGAACCAGGAAACAAGCGTTCGAGACGTCATGCCAGAAATACGCAGTTACAACACGCATTGTCTCTCGAGACAGACGCAGGCCGCTAATGATTAATTAATATTATAAATACAAAAACTTGTAAGATTGACACTGGCAACATAACATGTCCGATTATATAAGTGAGCAATAAAATAAGAAAATAATGAAAACATTGATGATCGCAACGTTTTAGTTGTGTTTGGACATTTCCTAAAACGCTTCCCACATTATTCAAGCCATCTATGGCGAGAGCGTCGCATAAAAGCATAACATCAAAATACTATACAATTCTTCAGCGGAAAAGAACTCCATCGCGCTGCATCCTCAACGATGCCATTTGTAAAATTCGCCCAGTTCTGTATAGCGATGCTCGGAAGTAAGTGAGAATTATTGCCAAGAACGAACGAGTGTTTGTTGTTAGCGACATATGACATAAGTTCACGGGATGTATGGAATCCACGCTAACGTCGGGCCCAGTCCCAAATCTATCCCACACAATCCTACAAAAATCCACGCTGCAAACCGATCTCATGCATGCGTTTACACGCCCGATTCTTGCCCCGCTAAAAGCTTATCGCGCGACACGGCGTCGGCCGACCAACTGCTCAATTAATCGCTCGTGTAAACGGGCCGTATTGAACAGCCTGGCGAGTATACAAACATGAAGGAATGTTACAGAGTTTTTAATACACAAACTCATCGCAGCGACAGCGAACTGTTCGTTTCACGCGGTCTGTTGGGTAAGCTCTGTGTGCTCCGCGGTCGCATTCCCGGCGGCTTCTTCGCTGCTCGAGACGGGGTTCTTCCGCCGCGGTAGACGGCACTCGTGAGTCGACTGCGGGGCGGGCGCCCGGCCACCGGCGCGCTGCTGAACGGCCTCTTGCGTCCTGCCGCCGCGCGCTTATTGCGATCCTGCAGGCAAGTCAGATTGTAAACAAAACATCTAATTTCGCTATAGTCGTAACTGGCACTTATTGCCTATTGACACACACACGCATGCACGCCCGCACGTCCGCATGCGCGCGAACACACACTTATTGCTTTGAAGTTGGCTTTTCCACAGTCGTAAATATGATTTTCAGCGCATAACCCTCCAGACAAATTTAAATGTTACAGGTAGGAAAATTATACTTTTAAAAACTTCATTAATCACTGCAATCTACAAGTGATTACTATATAAAGTATTAAATATTAATTTGGTTTTATTTGTTGTTGAACCAAATCTGTTTAATAACCCTATCATTCATACTGGAAATAAAGTCGTTACCTATGATTACTTATCCAAATATCAAATTCAGTTATTTTATTGTAATGAGCACAGTAGTTGCTCAGTGGTCACTAGGGATGGTGGGACCTTCAGTTGTTCTGAAACTTCTACCGGGGCACAGTGTCATCTCAAAGAACAACATTTAATTAATTAATGCATTTATTTATTTATTATATATATTATATTTTAATTAATTTTAATATAGTAGAAGTATTTATTTAATTATCTTAATACCTTAGAAGCGTTGTCATGTATTTTAGTTTCAAAATATAACTAGTCTTTTTAATATATATATATATATATATATATATATATATATATATATATATATGTATATATATATATATATATTATATATATATATATTCTCTCTTTCTATGATTCCATGTGTGGAATGTGTGTACGCACCTGTGAACGGGCTGGTCTCGGATATATGGCGCTATGGAAATGTTAGTAGTAGTAATAATAATAATAATAGAAAGTGTGACATACCAGCAGAAACTGTGGGTAGTTGACGAGTCCCGACGCCCACGAGTTGGGGTCAGGGTCGTAGAGGTATCGCTCGTAGAGGCTCTGACGGGCACGTTCGGCATCCGTCATCTGGTCGAGCGTGTGCTGCGGAACAGTGACGGTCAGACATTACTGTGCAGAGTATAGAGTGTCCAAAAAGTCTAACACATGTGCGGTCGACGTCACACAGGCAGCCATGATACTAATCCCCACTTGGGACATTACTATTATTATTATTATTATTATTATTGGGACATATGAATATTTAAGGCGAAGAACAATGATCGAAGAACTAGACGGTGTTGGGCTGATATAGAGCATAGCGCAAAGGAGACCCCAAGACAGAGGGTAGTGGCGAGTTCTTGTGCGAACCTTAAAGAACGACACGGCACGAAGAGGATATAAGTAAATATCCGTTCTTCTGGTCTTTGCCAACTTCTGACAGTTTTGCAATCTTATTATCGCGACGGATTTCGTGTGAATATGTGCCTACGGTGTGCGTGAGTGCGTGCTTGCGCGCGCCTGTGTGTTTTTGCATTATCGATCACAGCTGGCTGCTAAACGTACGATATTTTGGACTAGATTGCATTCATAATTGAGATACGGTCGCATTTCAACCAACCAAATCATATTGTGTACGGGAATTCCGTACGATCTGGTATAACTGATACTATAAGTACCTGGAGTAGATTCCAGCCTACGGCCGTGTGTGCCTTTCTGTGTTCCAGGAGCTGCTCGTGGATGCCACGCCGCATGATGTTCCAGCCTCGCGCTAGGTGGTGCTTGCTACCATCGACCTCGTCCTCGGTCTCCCCATTATCGCTCGGCTCTTTGGCCTCCCTGTTATCGCCTGAATCGGCAGCTTCCATCACTGGTGCGCTTTGTTTCGCAGGATGAGTATCTATGGTGATGCTGCAGAATCACATGTCACCAAGTTCATATACTCAAACTTTAATAGGATTTTGTACAGGATCTAGTGCATGTTTGTTAATTCTATCGGTTTTTATAAGTTGCTCCAGGCTACACTTTGTTATCCCAGGATTCCCAACCTTAATGTAGCTAAGTCTGTATGGTTAAATAATATATGTAACTGGTTAGAAAATCAAGCAATTATATTCTATATTAATCTTCGAAATTCGTCACCTCAGCAAATGAAAGTAGAAGACCCTGTGATTTTTATACAGCGAAAATGTAAGTAATGGAGCGTGAAACACAAAACGTCTCACCGAAAAGAAGGCCGTGTCATCACTTCAGAGACACTGCAGGGTATATACACTAGGTTGTATGGTTGCAAGCCTACTGGGTGAATGGTTGCAGGCCTACCTGAGTGAATGGTTGCAGATCTATCTGGGTTAAAGATTACATGCCTACTGGGTGAATGGTTGCAGGTCTCTCTGGGTGAATGGTTCTAAGACTACCTGGGTGAACTGTTGCAGGTCTCCCTGGATGAATGGTTCTAAGACTACCTGGGTGAACTGTTGCAAGTCTTCCTGCGTGAATGGTTTTAGGTCAACCTGGGTGAACTGTTGTATGTCTCCCTGGGTGAATGGGTCTAAACCTACCTGAGTGAATGGTTGCAGGTCGCCCTGGATGAATGGTTCTAGGCCTACCTAAGTGAATGGTTCTAACTTCTAGGCCTACATGGGTGAATGATCGTGGGCCTACTTGTGTGAATGGTTCTATATTTAGTACTACATGGGGAATGGGTGTGGGCCTACCTGGTTTACTATTTGTAGGCCTACCTAGTTTACTATTTGCAGGCCTACCGAGTGAATAGTTGCACCTGGTAAATACGGTTGTGGGCCTACCTAGGTGAACTTTTGCGGGCGGTGTTCACGTGGTATTGGTGCTGCGTAGAGAGGTTGTGGGCGCGTGCGAAGTTCGTCTGCGCCATCCTGTCGCTCTTCTCCAGCTGACTGCGCATTTTCGTCAGAACCTACCACCAGATGGCGATCAAATAAACACGACGATGTCATCCATTTTATTAACTCAGAGTTACCTTCTCTGTTTTTAACTACACTTAATTGCACTATTCTGCAAGGTTTAATTTTTTATTTACGTTCATGTTGATGCACCTATTGCAATACGTACCGCGCAGCACTATAACTCCCAAAGGGGTTGTCAGTAGTAAACTAACCGAAGACCGAAGACTAGTCTTGACCCAGTTATTTTATCACAGGGGCCGCAAATTGGGTATGCCAGTTTTTTTATGTAGTGTTTTTTTGTGTAGTGGTCATTTCGTTAAGATTATTTCGTATTGTCTTGACTTATAACGGTTCTTAGTCAGTTTTGCCGGCGCCGGAAACAGGATCGGTGGAATGCGCCAAAACACTCGCTCTAAACCTCGGCCGAGCGTCTTGATTAAGGGGACATTGCCTTTACATAAGACCACACATTTCTATAATAATAATAATAATAATTATTATTATTATACGCAATGGAAAAACTCACCTCGCGGAAATCGTTGCTTGATTTGGGCGTTAACTTCTTCTCTCGAAAGTGCATGGTGTTGACGTCAATACACTTGACGTGTTCAGTGAAGATACTCCAAGCCTGACCGACGCCTTGAGGGGGCGCTGCCCGGCTGGTGTTCTCGCTCCTGAAAAAACACGAAATCAGTATCTTCACTACAGGTCGCACTTCCGCTCGTGGTCGTCCACGATCAAATATTTCCGGAAGTGTACTCAATTTCAAGTGATATATCAATTACAGTATCCGAGTTGAGCTTAACTTAGCTGGAGTTCCGGCGTGCTGTACTTTCCAAGTGGTTCTTAGATTGTAGACTACATTACGTTGTATACGTAAAATGTTGCATTCCGCGGAAACGTGAATTAAGAATAGAGCCAATAGAGGCACAAACAAAATAAAATTGTGTGTAATTGTAATTGGTGTGTAATTGTTATTAACGGTGTATATCTCGCATTACAGCAGAAAGTCCCGAGTGCTGTGATGTGAAGGGCTTAATTGAAGAAGAACAACATGCGCCGCCCTGTACTAATAAAAAACCTCGACAGAATAGCCCATTTAAGACCAGGTGAACATAGACGTGAATATGGGCTAATACTATTTACTAACGAACTAACTAAGACGAACTTGATCTATGGGCAAATGGTTTTCATCACTTATGCCAACAAAACCGGTCCATCTATTTATCACTTAGAAGTATAATTCTACCATATATCGCAGTTAGTACTATTGTAACTCCTGATGCACTTTAATTGACTCTACCTGGAGTCGTAGTCCGTACTCTCGCTCCATCTGTCACTTCCGGTGCTGCGCGGTGTGCAGTCGCAGCTCCCTCGTTTTGGCAGAGTCGGCAATTTCCTCGAGTCGGCGTTGTTAACACCAGCAAAGCTGTCAGAAGTGAACCAAATAAAACCATCAATACTGTAATATAGACGATATAGGCGTTTATTATTATTTTATTAATATATTTTGGTTTCTTTGCATTTACTACACTCTGTCCTCGATGGCGCGAAGACGAAATTGATGGATCCGGTACGTCACAGTTTGCCTATAATAATTATAGAACAATATTTTCGGCGTATGGTTCTCGCTTAGACAACTTTACTACGAAGTTTATATCGCAATATTGCTCAACCTGATCCGAATACGCGGAAAATTGAACCCTCGGTGTCACAACACCGCAGTGCACACGACTTCAATCGTTACGCTCTACTGAACACAATGCCCCGAAAATCAAGCACCAAGATGTCCTTAGATGACCGTGGAGTTGACACCGACATTGAGCGTACGCAACCTTTAGTGGGACTCACGTTGAGAAATGCGTTGTTAGCGTTTCTAAAAGACGAGTACACAATCCAGAACATTGCAACATCCATCAGCGAAAGCATTATCAACAATTATAGATCAATATTTTCGGCGTATGGTTCTCGCTTAGACAACTTTACTTTATGTTTTTTTGTCATAAACACAGTTGGGGCCAGAATGTAAATTAAATATACGACGGAATGTCCAAATGTCCCACTTGCAGCGTCCATTTTCGTCGCTGATGGTAAGTCACGCGAAGGACATGAATTGCATTGAACATCTGCGTCCTTGTCATTTAGAAACATTAATGTCTTACATTCAATTTAGATACGGTCTGTTGTCAAATGAAGATACATAACAAATAACGACTTTCTCTCTCCCACTCTCTTTCTTCTCTCTCCCACTCGACTGCCTCTCTCTCTCTCCCACTCTCCCTCTCTCTCTCTCCCACTCTTCTCCCTCTCTCTCTCCCACTCTCCTCCCCTCTCTCTCTCCCACTCTCCTCCCCCCTCTCTCTCTCTCCCTCTCTCCCCCTCTCTCTCCCTCTCTCCTCCCTCTCTCTCTCCTTCTCCCTCCGGTATTGGTATTCGATGCAAGTAGATGTGAGGTAGCCACCTCCCAGCAATTTGCCTAAAGGTATTGAATAATACGATAAATGGCTGATGATAGTTGTCTGTATATGATGTGTAGTGCTGCCGTCGTTGTCAAACTACACATTGACATAAACATTTGCACGCTCGTGAGAGCAATAAACGAAGTTTATATCGCAATATTGCTCAAAATGATCCGAATACGCGAAAAATTGAACCCTCGGTGTCACAACACCGCAGTGCACACGACTTCAATCGTTACGCTCTACTGAACACAATGCCCCGAAAATCAAGCACCAAGATGTCCTTAGATGACCGTGGAGTTGACACCGACATTGAGCGTACTCAGCCTTTAGTGGGACTCACGTTGAGAAATGCGTTGTTAGCGCTTCTAAAAGACGAGTACACAATCCAGAACATTGCAACATCCATCAGCGAAAGCATTATCAACAAACTACTAAAACACCAACAATTCACCGACATGCTTATCAAAGCCATCATGGGCTCAGAACAATTCAGCGCAATCAAAGAAGATGTGTATCAAGCTTGCAGCATTGACGCAAGCAAGACAACCGCAGAAGTAAACGTAATAAACGCCAAAATACGCGCCCTTGAAACGTCCAGGTAAAAGCTTGAACAAGCGAATGTGCCACTGCTTGACCAATTAGATAAACAAGAACAACACAGCCGTCGAAATTGCCTCGTATTTCATGGAGTGTCCGAACAACAGAAGAACCGGACCACCGCGGTGACCGACCTGTGCAGCTGATCGCTCGGAGTGACGGTGGACAGTAGCAGCATCGACCGCAACCACCATCTTGGCAAGCCGAATGGAGACAAGCCACGACCAATAATCGTTAAATTCACCAGCTACGAACAGGATCAAAGATCTTCTCCGCCAAGCAAAAGCTTAAAGGTACCAAAACTGTCATAACCGAGAACCTGACGAGGCGACGCAGTGTTTTGTTCTCGAAAGCGCGGTCTGCTGCCGGAGTGACAGCGACATGGACAATGGACGGACGTATTGTTTGACTTATGTCCTCCAGCCGCAAGGTAAATATCACCACTGAGCGCGAGCTCCAGCAACTTGGACGTTGAGTCTTGTGTAGTGTCTCCAGAAACCAACAACATTGTATTCAATGTATAATAATAGAATGGCAATGTATTTGCAAGTTGTAGACATTCTGCCAACATACTCTAGCGTTACAAATACGTTTACTCACCCGTTTTTGTTTTTGGTCCATCTTGTTTTGTTCTTTTGTAACTCTGACTACTTGATTAACACTGTATCTAAGCACTTTTTGTCTAGGTTAATGTTACAGCACTGTATGTTTTTTCAAAATGCTATACTTGCACTTTTCAATATATCTGATATTCTCGTTAACGTGTTTCATGTTAATATCCATGCTCCATTTGTTGATATTAATTGTTGCCAAACTGTTTCTAATATGACGGTGTCGAGTTTAAATAGCACCATAACATATCAGTTATACTTTTATTTACATTTGTATGCTGCAGATCCATACTCTGAATTTGTTCATCCCCTTGTGGATATGTTTAGGCATTTTAATACCCGTCAAAGCGAGTCGTGAAACTCCACGTAATTATACGAATCAAGATCTAAGAAATTTATTTTATTTGCATGCCTTGAATAGAGATGACGATACAAACCGTTTTAATTTAGCTAATGTCAATAGTAATTATTATAATATTAATTATATACTTTCTGATAACTACAGGAATACTAACTTTCAATCTAGAGTATTTCATCTTAACTTTCAAGGACTGGTATCAACATTTTATAATCTTAAAAAAATGTATTATCTCATTCTTTGGAAGCACATGTTGAATTTGATTATATCCTACTTTCTGAAGCCTACTTAAATGGTGACAATGCATATCTTTATAAACTGCCAAATTATAACATGGCTTATAAAAACAGGTATATCCAAACTAAAGCTGGTGTTGCTATATATGTGCGTGATGATATTCAATATCACATTCGTGATGATCTTGGCATTTTTGTAGAGGGTGAATTCGAGTCAATTTGTATTCAATCCAGTGACAAAGGTTGTACTTCCATTTTTGGAGAGATCTACCGTATTCCCAATACAGAGGTTAGTTCATCAATTAAATATCATGAGTTATTTTAAACCAAATTCGAAACTCAACTCAGCAAATTATAATTGGAATAGACCAATGTCAATTATCTTAAATTGGACTCGCATAAACCCTCAAGTGACTTGCTAGATATGTTTTTGGTGCTAACGTGGTTCCTACAATTACTAATCCAACACGTATCACCCAAACATCTGCAACCTTTATTGATAATATTTATGAAAGACATACCAATTCAATAGTCCATTCTGGCATCCTTAATAACAACATTTCGAATCACTCGCATATATTCTGTTCACTTGGTAAACGGAAATCACCGAACCCATTACATGAGCTGTTTATCTTCAAACATAGGTCAGTTTCCGAAGCACACATCCATCATATAATTTCCGCTCTTAAATAAATTGACTGGATTCACTTACATCGGTTAGATATAAATGAAGCATTTACAGAATTTATGACACAATTCCATAATGTTATTAATTCCTTTGCCGCAGATAAAATTATTAAGATCAAATCAAAATATGTAATCAGGAATGAATGGCTGACCAAAGGTCTAATGAAATCTTATACAACATCCAGTAAACTTTATCGAAAATGTATTGGTAAATCAAGGACACATTCCACTTACGTTCGTTATACTACGTACATAAATCTCTACAATACACTAAAGCATATTGCTAAAACAACAAACTAGTCTAACCTATTACACGAATGAATTCAAGAATGATTCTAAAAATACATGACAGATACTTCGAACAATAATCGGGAAACAAAATGATCAATCAAGTATCCCTACACATTTCAAGCTCAACAAGGACTTAATTAATGAACCTTATCTATTGTCGAATACATATTGTAATTTCTTTACAAACATTGGACCGAGTTATGCTAAAGCAATCCCTAAACCCCAAACAAATGTTACTGCTTACCTTAACAAAAGCCATGATAAAAGTATGAATAGTATGTTTATGAATCCCACTAATGCAAGTGGAGTCAGCCAAATAATAAAGTCTCTTCAACCCATGAAAAGTTGTGGGTCTGACAATTTTAGTCCGTATTTTATAAATCAAATTGGTGAAGGAGTGTCTCTACCAATAGCTATTCTGATAAACGAGTCTTTAAGTGAGGGAATTGTACCAGAAGAATTACAATTTTTAAACTTATACCATTCCATTCTATAAAACAAAAGCTAAAAATTAATGTTGTAACTATACACTTTAGATCTATACTTCCCGCTACTTCAAAGATGTTAGGAAGGGTTGTATATATAGTATTATTTACGGTAGTGTATTAACTGTCAGCTTGTCGTTATTAATTGCATGTTGTACCTACAACGATTCAGTTTACCGTTATCAGTGGTTGGCAACGACCAGTGATTCAAGTGATATGTTTTTCTGTTGTAATATTGTATATATACTGATAACAGCCAGGAATTGTATAGATCGTATACGCTTTGTCTTTCATTTATTTTTTGTATTATACAATTCCGAAGTAAAACACCTACAACTACACCTACCATCTGCTAAAGGGACGCCGAGGTAACCGAGGCGTAAGAGATCTTTCCTATCCTAATCCAATATAGGTCACCAGTTAAGTAATGCTTCTCTTTAGTAATATGTCCTGAATTTTACTATCAGGCAAGAGGCGCATTGCAGAGATATATATTACAGAAAACGCAAAATAATTATGTTCACACATCACTTGAATGAAACCTAAACTTAAACCTTATTCAATTTTATTGGCGAAAGAATGATCACGAACCAGGAGCCATGCCACGTAATGCAATACGACCGCCGTAAACAAACAGAGACGTAGACCTACCTATTGACACGTGTCAGGCGAGTTTTGCCCCCGCTTGTCCGGGGTGGACGCGTGGAGGTGGACCGGGAGTAGGATGATCGCGTCAAGCCAGACGTAGCGGAGCGATCCGACAAACGCTCGCTACTACAACGTAGAGGCGGATGATAATCAACTTACATTGTTAAGTCGCACACCACATGTAGTATGCGTGTGCGTGCGTGCGTGCGTGCGTGTGTGTGTGCGTATGCGTGTGTAAACATTTGTAGGTGTAGGTGAGGATGTAACCAGTGCTAGAAAAGTATAACAGTTATGCACCTTACAAACTGCTGAGATCATCCCGTAAAAGGATTTACTCACATAAACTAATTATTTATATGTTTGACATTATGTTGTTTTTGTTGTTGTTGTTGCTGTTGAAATAAAGAGTCATTCATACAAAAAGTCAATCATCATTCCGATTCTTCGGTTCATTTCGTTGGCCATGGTCTGTCAGATACAATGCTTCCTGAAACATTCGTCCTTTTTATTGTCAGCCAAGTATGTCCAATACACTGACAGTTTAACTCGAAACACCAAATAGACCCATACCTGCGGTCCATGTCGAAAAAGTCTATTTTATGTAGATCTGGGTCTTCGGTCAGCCGTGGCTTCGCCTCCACCACCGGCGTCTCCTCCGAAGTGAGGTATCGATTCAACATGGCTGTAATAGGATAAGATAAGATAAGATAAGATAAGATAAGATAAGATAAGATAAGATAAGAGAAGAGAAGAGAAGAGAAGAGACGAGAAGAGAAGAAGTGTAAGCATTGGCATAATTACACTGGCATTTTCATAATATTATACAATTTCACACAAAAATAAATCCATGGATAGAACACATCGCGTACACAAATCATAAGTTCTTGAATGTTGTTTCAGTGAGCTTATCTCCATCCATCGTGGAAGTGGATTCTGGATTTAACTTGAAGAAGAGTTCGTGGCTGTTATTTTCGAACAGGATGTATAGTACGAATGAAGATCACTGTATTAAATTATCAAAACATATACTACGCAATTCATCAGGTGCGTACAGATGATCGTCCCTGGTCATGGTGGAATTGACTTTCCACTCTTAACTTTTGGGGGTATTTAACTGTACGTGACGTCGCATTTTACATTTGAAAGCCAAAACGAGTTTTTATTTTCTCCCACGTACGCATTGATTAACATTTCACAACTTCACGACATCATTAAACACGGGAAGTCTGGTCGTTTTGTATCGTAGCAGCTATACAGGGTGTAATATATAATAACATAAGCAAGTCGTTTCAAACTACCGAGGTATGTATGATTCGCTTATGACATGTCTACCATCTCCCCTCCAGTCCTCGCCATTCGCGACTGACGGTATAATATATGGAAACGCCAACGATATTATAATAACCCACAATTTTTTATTTTAGTTTATATAATGTTGTCATTATTAGTTTAATTGGAATGCTTCAATTATAATATCATAAGTCTACTGCACATTGAATGAAGACATCGTTATTAATTAGCAGATAATGATAAAAATATGGTTAATTAAATCACGAGAATAATTACAGTGTATCAATGAATTTACAATAACAACGAATTCTTGCATTATTTATCCCGTCAGAACTGCGACCCAGCAGTTAGGAATCCATTCTTTGACTTACTCACCAATTCAAAAGGTATGTGTATCTTTACTATGTTGATATATTCCCTGGTAAGCCCACTGAAACCGGCTTTATAGAATACAATAACAGAGCCACGCAGCCACGAAGCACTGTGGTGCTATTATTTCGCCACTAGCCCCCACGTAGACTGTTCGCTTTTGTATATGCAAGATAACAGTTAAACATAGGTTATTATCCAGTTCATTGACACTGTTGCTACCTTGTCAGTATAACGTTCGAACGAAGGTGTGTTTGTAGTTGTTTGATTATTGCTTAGCACCAATAGTGGCGTCACATGTAAGAGGCACCTGAATATATAGATATACGAAGTGTAACCTACTTGCTTTATAATACATTTAGTACGTCTTATTTCGTAAATTTAAGTCGAGAAAGTATTGCTTTTCAGTATGCCGATCCAGCAAACTATATACATAAATATGAATGCCCCATACTTAGGTCAATCGTTTGCTTGACAGGCTTACTGGAAGCAATACGTTTTCGACTTAAATCATTATACGTATATATATATATAACATTATATATATATATATATATATATATATATATATATATATATATATATATATATATATGTATATGTATGTATGTATATATATATATATATATATATATATATATATATATATATATATATATATATATGTAATGTGTGTTTGAACTTTATGTATATATCATTATCTTTTTCTACTCTTTTTAGCCATGAGCCCAATTTCTGGTTGGTCTTTTTAATGTTAATTCATATCCGATTATGAGCACTTTTCCAGAATAATATGTGATGTTGAAATGTCAATTATACTGATAATGTTCGTGTCCTTATGGGTGAATTTTTCATTAATGAAGACTCTTCAGTAACTTCAACATTAACGAATGTTTGTTTTTGTTTCCTTTTGTGTTTTCTTGTCACAAGATAATTATTGACAATGGTGCTTAGTAAGACGATACAAGTGACCAATTAGTTGGAGGTATCTCATGCGAATCTTGTTTATGTGTAAACGTCGTCATGAAGTTCTGAAGATTGCGAATATGAGGACATTCCTATTGTTTTGCCTGGCTAGGGCAAAGTGCTGGTGAACATCTTTATTCGTACTGTAGGTGTATCTCATATTATACGTTCTTGTAAAATTGTAAATGTGGGACTACAGTGTACCAATTATGAAAATATTATTAACATTTCCGGAGCGTGGCTCAAATTCTTTTATATGTTTATCTGTTCAAAATACAGAAAGGATGACCATTGCGAAGAAGATCTACGACCACGCGAATAAGGTGCCTTACAATACACCCTATCTCTCCGTAGGCGTACACCGTCCAACAGTTCAACATTTGATAGCAGCAGCTCACTTGTTTCGGTGATAATAAGATTACAAATACCAGAGAACATTAAAAATCGAAACTATGAAATGTTCGATGAATCTGCTACTAATGCTGCTGTTGGTGATTGTGATGGTGCTGCAGTTAATGCTGGTGTCGTCGCCGTTGTCGCCGTTGTTGTTGTTGTTGTTGTTGTTGTTTCGTTGTTGCTGCTGCTGTTACAGCTGCTGTTGTTGCTGCTGCTGCCTCTGTTTCGCTGGCTGACAGCTAACGACACGATCACTGCACCATGCCTGTAGACACGACTTCTAGTTTCGTTATTGGTATTTGCCCTTACATTTAGTACAGGTTTAGTTTATCGGGTGTCATGTCATCTAAAACAAGTAAAATATCAGTTGTTTTGTCATTTATTGTGGTTGCTGTCGTTTACTCGAGTACCCGATATAACGCGCCATCTAGTTGGAATTCCTCCAGGTAGAGTGTTAGTCATGTACTGCCATGTATAGGAGACGCAACAGTAGTCACAGGACTAATTGAGGCTTAATGCGATAATTGACGTGGACAGCGCCTCTCAGGCGCCCATTCGACCTCAACGCCATCTGAATACTATAAATAACTGACACACGCAAGCACACACACACGCACGCAAATACACATAAGCAACGCACACACGCACACGCACACGCACACGCACACGCACACACAGACGCTATCGCCAACAACAGTTTAACATATTCAAGACGTGTTACATTTTAAATAATATAATACTGATAAATAAATAAATAAAACAATTAAATAAACCTAAGTCTTAAATATGCTATGTAGTGTAGATACCCAGAACTAACATGGTATAAAGCTAAGTCTAAGTCTTGGTGTTAAAATATTGACTAAAATAAAGTGTCTTAATGCACTCGTAAAAGTGGCCTCACTGGCCAGTTCAGCCATCGACTCAGGTAGGCTATTCTAGAGATCTGGCGATGCCGCCATTTAACTCGCGTCTCAGCCTGAGCATGCCATTTGTGGCTTGGCAAGTAGACGGCGTCTCGCTGAACGTAGGAACCAGGTGGGTACGTAGAGGCCGAATGTTCCTGTTTATGCAGCCAATGTAGATCTCGGAGCACACGAGTGACACTTGTATACTTGGACAATAACGACAACGACGTTTGTTGATGCATGGTGATGCTATCTACATATACACCGATAGAGACGTTGCTGCTGTTGCTGCTGTTGCTGCTGCTGTTGCTGCTGTTGCTACTGTTGCTGCTACTAATTCCATTGCATTATCATCGCTCATTTTTGTTTATTAATAGCATTTTCACTGTCGTTATTACTACCGTAATCTTTCGGTGATGAATGTGGCTGCAGTGGCAGCTAATTCATGTATGCGTGTCTATGAACATGCATACGAATGCGTGCTTGCATGCATGCAAATGTGTATTCTTATAAATGTTTCTTTGACACGTGCGTGCACGTGTTCGTTCGTTCGCGTTCATTCATTTGTTTCATTCGTCGTGTGTGTGTGTGTGTATGTGTGTGTGTGTGTGTGTGTGCGTGTGTATGTGTGTATGTGTGCATGCGTGCGTGCGTACATGCGTGCAATGTTTCGCATGTGCGTGTGTGCCACTGTGTAAGGATAACGTAACCACAAAATAGGAGAAACAAGAATTTGGAAACGAAGAAAGGTACTCACTCGCTCACTCACTCACTCACTCACTCACTCACTCACTCACTCACTCACTCACTCACTCACTCACTCACTCACTCACTCACTCACTCACTCACTCACTCACTCACTCACTCACTCACTCACTCACTCACTCACTCACTCACTCACTCACTCACTCACTCACTCACTCACTCACTCACTCACTCACTCACTCACTCACTCACTCACTCACTCACTCACTCACTCACTCACTCACTCACTCACTCACTCACATCACTCACTCACTCACTCACTCACTCACTCACTCACTCACTCACTCACTCACACTCACTCACTCACTCACTCACTCACTCACTCACTCACTCACTCACTCACTCACTCACATCACTCACTCACTCACTCACTCACTCACTCACTCACTCACTCACTCACTCACTCACTCACTCACTCACTCACTCACTCACTCACTCACTCACTCACTACACTCACTCACTCACTCACTCACTCACTCACTCACTCACTCACTCACTCACTCACTCACTCACTCACTCACTCACATCACTCACTCACTCACTCACTCACTCACTCACTCACTCACTCACTCACTCACTCACTCACTCACATCACTCACTCACTCACTCACTCACATCACTCACTCACTCACTCACTCACTCACTCACTCACTCACTCACTCACTCACTCACTCACTCACTCACTCACTCACTCACTCACTCACTCACTCACTCACTCACTCACTCACTCACTCACTCACTCACTCACTCACTCACTCACTCACTCACTCACTCACTCACTCACTCACTCACTCACTCACTCACTCACTCACTCACTCACATCACTCACTCACTCACTCACTCACTCACTCACTCACTCACTACTCACTCACTCACTCACTCACTCACTCACTCACTCACTCACTCACTCACTCACTCACTCACTCACTCACTCACTCACTCACTCACTCACTCACTCACTCACTCACTCACTCACTCACTCACTCACTCACTCACTCACTCACTCACTCACTCACTCACTCACTCACTCACTCACTCACTCACTCACTCACTCACTCACTCACTCACTCACTCACTCACTCACTCACTCACTCACTCACTCACTCACTCACTCACTCACTCACTCACTCACTCACTCACTCACTCACTCACTCACTCACTCACTCACTCACTCACTCACTCACTCACTCACTCACTCACTCACTCACTCACTCACTCACTCACTCACTCACTCACTCACTCACTCACTCACTCACTCACTCACTCACTCACTCACTCACTCACTCACTCACTCACTCACTCACTCACTCACTCACTCACTCACTCACTCACTCACTCACTCACTCACTCACTCACTCACTCACTCACTCACTCACTCACTCACTCACTCACTCACTCACTCACTCACTCACTCACTCACTCACTCACTCACTCACTCACTCACTCACTCACTCACTCACTCACTCACTCACTCACTCACTCACTCACTCACTCACTCACTCACTCACTCACTCACTCACTCACTCACTCACTCACTCACTCACTCACTCACTCACTCACTCACTCACTCACTCACTCACTCACTCACTCACTCA
>OZ023209.1:7703555-7729680 GCA_963995525.1 Escarpia spicata
GTTGTCCCCGCCGAGCCCATTCCAGGACCATCCGGCCTTCAGAGTGTTGCTGTGACTCCACGCCAGTCCCTTTCCGTCGAAGGTATGTGCACAGAGTGAGCACGTAGTATCTATATGGGATATACGTCAGTCCACGTGCACACTATGGATATTCCAAAACCTTTCCATCACACGTTGAAACCAAACACGCGTAAATTAAAATGACCTGTTTGCTCTTGCTTGTCCTCCATAAAGCTTCCCAGCGTTCCCACCCAACTGCTGACGACATTTAGAAGATTAATGTACCATAGGACTGCTGTTGACATACCCCTGATATATCGTAGGATTCCCAAAAATACAAGCTCTATACAAATAGTTTTTATTGTATTGAATTATACGTTGTAGATACTGCTCGTGAGATCATCAGGAAGATTTCTCCATCTCCGCGGATTGGAGCACCAAGAGCTCGTACACGGAAGGCTGAATCTGCAGCATGCCTGACGTCGTCTCCATACACACAGAGTTTGGTGGAAAAGGAAGAAGAAGACAACCGCCGTCCGCAGTGCACCGGCAAAGAAACGCAAGACACAGAAACAAGCTACACCCAAAAGCAGCGATGACGAAGATGAAGAATGGCCGTGCCTTGTGTGTGGCGAGCCTTTTTCAAATAGCAAATCACGGGGAAAATGGGTCCGGTGTCAAATGTGCAAAAAATTTGCCCACGAGCAGTGCACGCCAAGCTACACGGGGTTCATTTGTCCCAACTGTGAATCTGATGAGGACTAGGAAAGTCACATAATGTCACGTCACATAGTGTAACGGAGAAGACATCACAGTAAAGCCTCTCGACGATGACATGTGTTTCAGTATAATGTTATACGCGACCATAATAGGAACTGAGTTGGATTGAGATGACTTGCATTATGCGTGATTCATTGATTTAATTGGTAGTTACCATATATATGGTGTACGTGACAAATGTTATGTCAAAACGATTGCCTAATTTGTTGTGGGGTAAAACGCCCACCCCAGGGCGAATTTCCCCTTTCAGTGGGCGTATTGCCCCAGCAAAGAGGCAATACGCCTACTTTTACATTTTTTTAGAATGCATATATATTAAAAATTGATTGTAATCAGACTTTGAATACTGGTTATTTTAATAAAGTGTAACAGCCTCTTTCCGAGTATTTAACTGTTTTTTCGAATAAACTTTACTATTTGTTGTTATTCAATTTCTTGCTTAAGGTGGGCGTATTCCCCCGCCCTACCCTAACAACATTGCGTTTCTATTGTATTGTACATTAACACTGCAAGCCGTTTTGCCTGAGTGTCGGACATATTATTATGTATGCGCCCCTGACACATACACCATCCTACGCACAGCAACAATGCATGACAAGTGTAAATTGATATAGGCCAACTTATTGACATTTAGCTTTATTCGTTTACATAACTCATAAACTACAACATAAATACATTAATACATGTTCACAGCAAACATGCCGGCCCCCATGGTATTGCTAACCACTACCTACAAGTCGTAGACGTATCACCAGCCACCAGTACTAGCCATCTCACGACACTATATTTACCATTGACACCGTATCGGTGGGGGTCACTCCGCCACCAGGTCACCTAGCACCATTAGCAACCTATTTTATTTACCGCACTAAAAACCCTGAGTACACTACTGAGACTCAGTAAGAGGGAAAAGCCTAGGCCAAACCTCGTGTACTTATGTAACAGGGAAAAGCGTCCAATAATCTACATTGTATACAATTATGCATCAAATGTGGTACAGGGAGGAGGGTGGGAGACAAAATCACAACTTGAATGACAATAAACCAATAGCAATAACACATTCAACAAAAAAACGCAAAATAAAGTAAATGATTCGTCAAGCGTAAACCACGCGCAGAACCGCTCAATCAAGATCTCGGTGAACGGCGCATTGGGTCAAGCCCGTTCATACGAATTAGCGCACCGCCTGCAACAGTTTTCAATTTGTCATTGGAAGAGGGAGTGGTTCCTTTAGAATGGAAAGAGGCAAACATTATACCGTTATTTAAAAAAGGTTCGAGAAACAAGTCAGAGAACTATAGACCAGTGAGTTTAACATCAGCGATTTGCAAATTATTAGAAAGACTAATTAAAGATCACATGGTGGATTTTCTTGTTAAACATAACTTTAAAAGCAAGGTCATGCTTAACAAATATGTTATGTTTTTTGGAAGACATCACTAGGTGGGTAGATGAGGGATCACCAGTAGATATCATCTATTTAGATTTTCAAAAAGCTTTCGACAAAGTACCACATCAAAGATTACTCCTTAAGCTAAAGGCCCATGGCATAGGAAATGGTATAATAAACTGGATAGAAAATGGCTGAATGACAGAAGACAACGTGTAGTAGTTGATAGGGAGGCTTCAAACTGGAAATCGGTATTGAGTGGGGTACCACAGGGATCAGTACTAGGACCTATATTATTCTTAATATATATCAACGATTTGGACGATGATATAACAAGCAAGGTGTTAAAATTTGCGGATTATACAAAAGTGTTTAGAAGGATTAAAAGTGATGGAGACAGACAGCATTTACAAGATGATCTTGATAGGTTGATCAAATGGTCTGAAAAGTGGCAAATGCTGTTCAATTTTGGGAAATGTAAATGCCTCCACACAGGTCATGGGAATGAAGAGGTAAAATATAAAATGGGGGGTACTGTTCTAAGTACTACTGTAAAAGAAAAGGACTTAGGGTTAACCATTAGTGCTGATATGAAGGTTTCAGAGCAGTGCGGAATTGCAGCGTCAAAGGGAAATCAAATCCTTGGATTAATTAGGCGAAATATAGCGTATAAGAAAAAAGAATTAATAGTACCGCTGTACAAAACAATAGTGAGGCCTCATTTAGAATATTGTATACAAGCATGGAGGCCATATCGCAAGAAGGACATAGATATGCTAGAAAGAGTACAGAGGAGAGCGACTAAAATGATACCAAATCTGAGGGATCTTAGTTACGAAATACGCCTAAAAGAATGTGAATATGTTTAAAAATACAATCGACACACACCTTAAAAAGGCGGGATACATGTAGATAAAAAGTATTGGACTCTCGATAAGCCAAAAGGCTTCCTTGTCCACCTGCCATCCAGAGTAATTTTCTGGATGGCAATCTTGTTAAATCTTGTTAAATCTTGTTATACTACGAGGACTAATTACTGCTATGTAATCTTACGCGTACGAGTAAGTCCGCTCTCTATATTGTCCACCAGGTTACCGTTGGCCTACTCCGCTAGGGGACACCACCTTCCGTCTTACACTGCTACTTCACATAGGATATTTGTATGCGCTCGACGGGCCAACAAAGTTGGGTTATCGTACACGGCTAATTTTACTTAGGTTACGTATCCTCTATGTATCTTAGTTAGTGTGCAAAAAGCATAATGTTTTATAGAATTCTATCGGATGTTTAATGCCACATCAATGTTGTTAAACTTCTACATAGATAGATAGATTTTAATATATTTTCTATTAGAATTCTCTATTTTGCTAATGGTCTAAATGCGTTACTATTCATCGTTCCTTCTCTTCTTCATATCCGCATTAGAAGAGGGAGTGGTTCCTTTAGAATGGAAAGAGGCAAACGTTATACCGTTATTTAAAAAAATGTTCGAGAAACAAGTCAGAGAACTATAGACCAGTGAGTTTAACATCAGTGATTTGCAAATTATTAGAAAGTCTAATTAAAGATTACGTGGTGGATTTTTTGTTAAACATAACTTGATAAACCCATCTCAACATGGGTTTTTTAAAGCTAGGTCATGCTTAACAAATATGTTATGTTTTTTGGAAGACATCACTAAGTGTGTAGATGAGGGATTACCAGTAGATATTGTCTACTTAGATTTTCAAAAAGCTTTCGACAAAGTACCGCATCAAAGATCACTGCTTAAAATAAAGGCCCATGGCATAGGAAATGGTATAATAAACTGGATAGACAAATGGTTGATTGACGGAAGACAAAGTGTAGTAGTTGATGGGGAGGCTTCAAACTGGAAATCGGTATTGAGTGGGGTACCACAGGGATCAGTACTAGGACCTATATTATTCTTCATATATATCAACAATTTGGATGATGAAATAACAAGCAAGGCGTTGACATTTGCAGATGATACAAAAGTTTTTAGAAGGATTAAAAGTGATGGAGATAGACAACATTTACAAGATGATCTTGACAAGTTGATCAAATGGTCTGAAAAGTGGCAAATGCTGTTAAATTTTGGGAAATGTAAATGCCTCCACGCAGGACATGGGAACGAAGAGGTAGAATATACAATGGGAGTTACTGTACTAAGTACTACTGTAAAAGAAAAAGACTTAGGGCTGACAATTAGTGTTGACACGAAAGTTTCAGAGCAGTGCGGAATTGCAGCTTCAAAGGGAAATCAAATCCTTGGATTGATTAGGCGAAACATAACGTATAAGGAAAACGAGCAAATAATACTGATGTAAAAAACAATAGTTAGGCCTCATTTAGAATATTGTATTCAAACGTGGAGGCCAGGAAGGACATAGATATGCTAGAAAGAGTACAGAGGAGAGCAACTAAAATTATACAAAAACTGAGGGATCTTAGTTACGAAATACGCCTAAAAAATGCGGCTTAACAACACTCGAGACAAGGAGATTGAGAGGAGATCAGATAGAAGTGTTTAAAAATAACGAATGGTTATGAAAATATTGATAGAAATATGTTTCTTTCAGGTAAGGAAGATAAGAAGACTAGAGGACATGAAGTTACATTAGCAAAGGAGAAGTGTAGATTAGAAGGACTGTAAATGAATGGAACAGATTATCTGATGATTGTGTGGGTGCTAGTAGCGTGAATATGTTTAAAAATAAAATCGACACATACCTCAGAAGGGCGGGATACTCATACATAAAAGGGTCGGACACTCGATAAGCCAAAGGGCTTCCTTGTCCACCTGCCACCTAGAATTAATTCTCTGGGTGGCAATCTTGTTCAATCTTGTAAATCTGTCTCGGCCTTTTGCGGTGGCCTCCCACTCTCGGCCGTATTTAAGGTTTTATTAGGTTTAACATTGGTTCGAATGCTTTGTGTTTGCGAATTAACATATTAATATTGTTTTTTTCTTCAAAACGCTTCACAACAGGTTGTTTTCTTGGCATATGTTTAACATCCGCATTTACCTTCTAAACTGGCGAAATTGCTGCGTCTCATCAAAGGAACGAGATGTATTGCTGCGTGATGCCAGTAGTCATCATGTCGATAAGAAGGAGTAAATGAGGCACACAAATTGAGTCTGAACTCTCAGTACATGCATGGTGGCGTTCAAGAACCCTCGTGACGCACCACAGATGTCTCACTTGGCTCGACAAATGTATCAGGGGCGCATGAAGTTTGTGCAAGAGGCTTTCAGAGACGCAACGTCGGTGCCATGCGGTTATCTATTGGTATATCTCAAACAGAACACGCCCGAGGAAATGAGTTGCCTATATTTGTGTGCCTCCTTTGCTCCTTGTTAGAAGCTAATGTTAGAAGATCGAGAACGCGGCCGGTCTGACTTGACAGACCGACGGCAGACCAAAATCGTCAGCGCGGCTGTATTGGGCAATCGTGTGGTTGGTGTCCTACGTTTATAACCATGTGGAAAGCTGCAATATCTATGCAATGGAAACGCCGGGGAGCGTTGTATCCTGTGTGTATCCTTGGCCTTTGTACGTCTCGTGGCACCGTTTGTGTTGCTGGTCTCGTTGAATGTCGTGATCGCAATAGCTATTCGCAACCGCCTGCCACACGGCCTACACAGTGCTATATTTGCATCAGAGAGAGGACAACAAACAGGTGAATCGATCGTGATAGAAGAGATTCGGATGTGTCCCAGCCGAAATACTGAACATAGACACCCAGGAGGTAACACGCAGTTCCGCCCGATGTCACCGAGAGATCGTAATGCAATTGACCTATCCATCACGTCCCTGTTTCCAGCAAAACCTCCATCAAGCCAACGGAAAACACGTGGTGTGTTCGGACATTCAGTCGTATAATTATTTTGCTGAAATTCTGATCACAAAAGTGTTTTTTATGACAAAAACTTGTATGTCGTCAAACCAATCTCAACACCCTGACTACACTCTCGTCTTTCAAGTCAGCCGGAAACTATACTCGATGAACAGCGAGTGCAACCCTTTCCTTTATTGTGAGAACGGCACCAAATTTGGCAATGACGTCGTCAGACTATTCCGCACCACATCTTTAACCGGGTGAGGACATCCAGCAACATGCAAACTTGGAGGCATACTTTCAGTCACTACACATGACACAGCCACAATAAACTAAAGAATAATTCCAATTGTTACGCGACGTGTATTTTCAATTTAGCGAGACAATTTACAAGGTCAATGATGTTTTGAGCGGTGGTCGCGCAATACGTCGCCGGACTGTCGATCGATTCGATTTCACCTGCCACCGTTTCGAAATTTGGGCAATTGCTTTAGTAGCGTTATCTATCTTGCCGTTTGATTTTAAGAACGGTTCTGAGGCAGCTGATGAATGTTTGTAGTTGTTGCGTTGGTAACTCTCCATATCTCCAAGCCGTGTTATGAAAGTATATTTGGCCAATGCAATTCAGCATTTGACATACTCGTCTGTTCCTCCGTTGCATTTCATTACACTATCGAGATAGGTAAATGTGTTGTCTTCGTCTGTGTTCATTCCTTTGATCTGTATTTATGTCAATCTTAGTTCGAATATTTCACATAGATTCCCATTGTGTATGACTTAGTAGGTGGTGTTTTCACACATATATTTACTTAATTGTTATAAACTTTGCAAGACATTAATATCTAGATGACATATCTGCCTACGCTATGGATGGCCTTCTCAAAGTCTGTGAGTTGATATAGAGATGTGACTGCCACTAATTTGACAGTTCTATGTTGATTATAAACTAGCAAAAACGCCCACCCCCTGGCGGAATGCCGTGGTACCTGACAATATATGTCTATGTATATGTCTATATATTAATTGGTAAAAACTCTAACGTTATTACATCAACTCGTGACAGCAATATTGACCAATTGTTAGAAAACACACAACATCGTTACAAAAACACCATAACGCGGTCGCAGATACTCGTTGTTTGTTCAAAATGATGAAAGTCGTAGAGAATGTGAAGTTTACGTCCATTGATAGGCCCTAGTCATGATACTGTAGAATTGTGAAATACTGTTCGTATTACTATGCTATTGGGTAGACATAAGCATTATTGTGTCAGCGTCTGCTCCTTGTCCCATGACGCAGGGGCTGTTTTCCAGAAGTATTTGCCGCGCGCGTGTTGTTCCTGCGATTGTTAGGTTACGTTTTACTTATTACGCGCTCTTTACGTTTTACGTTCCGAACAACTGATTTACCCCATACAATGTTATATTCTTGACATATATGGAGTATTTTGAAAAATATACATCTTTCTTTCAACCCATGAACGTTTGGGTCTCGAATTTTCCAGCCGTATAAGAGGAAAACTATAAAGACTAGCGTTTTCACGTCACCGCAGGTAGCACCGCTAGGATTAGCGTGGCGCGCATCTATGCAATTTGGTGTTTCAGGCCGTACCTAAAAATTGTAATCGCGGTATTTAATATTCGTTGTATAACTGTAAAGATAATAATCTTACCTACAAATGAGTCGCTGGATGTACACAGGAATTTTTGTGTGGAGTTATTGCCGTTTGACCATCGCGAATGCTTAATCCTGCAATGCGGCTGCGGATATAATGCAAAGTTGAGCATTCGCGATGCTCAAACGGCAATAACTCAAAAAGGTTAACACAATATTATCCTTACGGTGATATCAAAAAGTATTAAATTCCGTAATTACATTTCATGTACAGTCTGAAACAACAGGCCGCACCGCTGTTCGCCGTGCTAAAGGATTGGGCGCGCTCAGATAATAATGTAATAAACTCAAGGCGTTCAATGTTACCAAACGTTTTTCACTGGTGTCCCTGTCCGAAACTACGGCATCCCTTTCGTTGACATCTTCTCCTGTTCAGTCTTCTTTTTCTTCCTCTTCTTGTTATTTTTCATTCGAGTTCCCAAATGCAGTTCTGTTGCCAACAAATGATATGTTCTTTTATTTCAAATATAATCAGATGCGATCGTACGATCGAAAAAGTAACCAATCTAGAAACGTCCCTAAATGTCCTATTTCTGTGAATATTATGTAATCACCAATCGTTGACCCTAGAGTGTCCGGCATGGAAGACACATAATGACGTCATGACCACCTTGCAACGTTCAGATAAGAATTTTAAAACAGCAGAATCACATTCTACAAGACAAAATATGTAGGCGTGACAGTGCATTTGTTTATGTAAGACGTTACAAACAAGTCCATCAGATAAGAAAAACAATGTGTGCATTACAACTTTCACGTAAGAATTTAAAACAATGCCATAGCTATCCAACATATGCTGTGAAACAATGTGAATTGTGTGGTACAAGCATCACACTTGGCACATAACTTGGGAATGCGCAACAGAAATAGCAATATGACCATCGCAGTGTTTTCCTGTAAGGTAAATTGCGGCCATTTTTAAAACATGTGCTCAATCCTTATATAGACGTAGCGCTACCCTATATTTTGAGATTACTTTGAGTTATGCCATCAGCAGTTTATTAGTTGCTTATAAAATGTTACTTGCAACTGTTGAGTTCGATTGAATCCCGGGTGTTTGCTCAGATTATAAGCATACATCCGGGTTATCCGGGATTTCCATAAAAACGGGAAGTCCGTGCAGAAATTAGGCGGTGGCATCACAGGCGGTTGTGAGAGCGACATGCAGAGGCGCCACCTCACATAGCCAGGTTAATCGTGGTTTATGGGATTAGAACCTTTACGACCTGCGACCTAAACATTATCGTTTGTAATTCAGTGTGTTTGTGTGTATGTGTGCGTGTGCGTGTGCGTGTGCGTGTGCGTGTGCGTGTGCGTGTGCGTGTGCGTGTGCGTGTGCGTGTGCGTGTGCGTGTGCGTGTGTTTGGGTGTGTGTATGTATGTGTGTGTGTGTGTGTGTGTGTGTGTGGTGTGTGTGGGTGCGTGCGTGTGTGCGTGTGTGCGTATGTGCGTGTGTGCGTGTGTGCGTGTGTGCGTACGTGCGTACGTGCGTGCTTGTCCATGTGCATGTGCGTGCGTGTGAATTGTGTCAATACATTCGGAGTTAAGAGTTGGTTCGAATTCTTCGTAAGACTGAAACAAATGACTCTCATTTGACGATTTAACAGAACAAGCATTTTCATTGGTTAACTTGATTCAGCGTAACCAATCATGTTCGTCAAGGTGGGAGTACAGGTGTTTCCAGACTACAGTGCGAACAACAAACAGTGGCGCCCCACTAAGGGGCCTGGATAAACGAGTCTGCAAGCCAGGTGGCGAGCGGTGTTGCAAATTAACGTAAAGTGGCGCGATATCATTACCATCGAAATGAACGTCTAATTTTTTTATTTCGGCGCCATTTCCTCGCGCTAATTACCGCCTCTGTTACCGGTCCAACGGAGCGGAAGTGGAGCGCGCTGAAATATTCATTAGGCAACGAAGGACCCGCGAGAAGTGCCCGACTTTGGCAGGTGGTTCACTGTCGCAGACGACAATTGACAGACGCTTGCACTTATTGAATTTCGTTATTGTTAATAATTGTACACCGTCGACGGACATCGATAATCCATGTTCGTTTTCGACGTCTTCAAATCGTTACAATTTTTGTATGTAATTTCGTAATAGGGTAAATGTTTATTCTACGTCGGTATGTGGTGGATTTGTTCGACATGTATGCTCATGATAAGATTATTTAACATCCTTGATATTGATTCACGCTTCATTACACGTGCGTCAGATGTTATATATTGTTTCTACAACAACCAGTAAATGAGTTAATTACAATGTTGTGTTACAAATTATACAATTTGGAACATAAAAGGATAGTATCCGTGTTTAAAATAAAGAGGCAGCACAAAACGATTGGAATTTGTTTCATCACAGAACTCTACAGTCCTGTCAAATATAGGTATTCTGTACCGTATTTCTGACTATAATTTCTTCATGTTAATAAATATTTATGATGCTTCAGTCAGTGAATCTGACGTTGTTGTATACATGTATGTCATCATTTCTTCGAGATATATTTCTAAAAAATAAAATAATTGTTTGTGACATACCATAAAATCACAAAACGTTACTGTATCGGGAAACTACAACGATAAGCAGTATTTTGTTATTACAAGAGGATATGTCGGAAAACCGCTGACCTAGTTTTTCTCCTGACAAATTCCCGTTGCAGATAGATACCTTTGCAGATGTACAGTTTCGCAAAAACAGCAGCGCAATACGAGTGTAGATATACAAGTTCATTCAGGTCAGCCGCGGGTGAAATGCAAAGCGCTAGTGAGAGTCGTAAGGAAAGAATATAATTGTTATGCTATGAAAACATACAAAACAGACTGAATAGTTAAAAACATGGTCACTAATCACATTCATATGGACCACCACGTTGTAAGTATACGTCAATCTTGAAGGAAAACCAAATATCTGCCATTAGAAAATCTGGCCAACCAGAAACATTGACTAAGCTCAAATAAATTAATCTAGCCTATAATTGGTAGATTATTTGAACCAATCTTCTTCAAAACGTCTCCAAGTTGGCTACTTTTAACATGCTCCAAACACCCTTCACATTATTACTACGCTAGCAGGCAGATTATCTGGAACTACATTTTTGGATACATTTCCTATTTGGTTTCATCGTGTTGGTTAGCATAGGCATACACAATACTGTCATGGACATTTGAAGTCATCGTTTATTATTAGTCATACATATTATTCAGGTTCGTAGTGTGGTTATGTTTTCTAGGGGTGTTTGACCTCCCACTGCAAACTCCTTGCTGACACTCCAAAAAACTGCTCCCCCTCACTCTTCTGCTACTTTCAAGCGGAACCCTCTTTTGCCTCAGTGGGAGATGCTTTCTCCCCTTATGATACCCCATCTTACGGGCATGCCATACCTATATTCTTCATGTGAACTACAAATCAATATAGACACACACAACTTTATACATTTCAAGTAGCGCGATATACATTACACAAAGCTCCCAACGTGATGAAGTTAAACGATTCGACGTTCTGTCGACTGGCTGTTAAGCAGTCCACTAATCTACAACAGGGCCAATCGTGTGGCTCAATAGTATTTATTATCTTGAGAGAAGCAAATTATACAATTACACAAATGTGACATGTATCTCTGTTCATGTGCGACATCTTGAAATGTGATGATTATAATCCTGCGTGTTTTGGTCAATTAAAGGTAAATGAAGGTAAGTTCTTATATAACACAGTGTCCAATCATTAGGACTGCTCAAAGCGCTTTACACTTTACTCCTTGGCAGATCTGTTCAAAATAACACCATCTCGACTTTTCTGGGAAGCATTCAACCACGATGCAATTAATGCGCGAAGACTAGTTAATACACAGATACGCACCACTGTCTATAGCCAGTTTCACATTCATACAGCTGAGTGAACTGGAGCAACGTAGAATTTGCCCATGGTTCGACATGGCAATACAGGATTCGAACCCGGTTTCTCTCGATTGAGAGTCCGAAGCTTTAGACACTACGCCACTGCGCCTTTAATGCGCAAGTAGGGAAACGAACAAACATTTAGGAAACGGCAACAGGCAAATTTGGCCTAGGTGTGAAAAACGAAAGAGGCGACATCTTGGTAAAATGGGCAACATCCAGAAAGTACAAAATCATGAATACCATGTTCCAGAAGAAAGCAGGGAGGAGTTGAACGTGGGAAAGCCAAACTGGAGAAACAAAGAACGAAATTGACTACATCCTGACAAACAAGCCAGACATGCACACTGACGTAACTGTCATCAACCAAGTTAACATCGGAAGTGACCACAGCATGGTAATGAGCAACATCAAACTGGACGTGAAGGCTGAAAGGAAGACGTTAATAAACAAAAAACCACCGAATGTAGACACGACACAAATAGGAACGTAAAAGATCGAATTCCAACTCGAACTGCAAACTCGATTCAAGACACTACAAGAACTAGACGACATCGACACTATGAGCAAACACATCACTGAGATGATCCAACTTAGTGCGACAAGTGTAGCCAAAGCAATCAACAGGCAAGTAGTGACGAGAATATTGTCACCGACACGAGCACTATTGAAGAAACGACGATAAATGATGGATAACGGCGACCGTAAAAAACAAATAGAGTACGCTGAAATATGCAAGACCTCAAAGAGAAAGTGAAGGAGGACATCAGAAAATACAAACAAGAAATCATACCGAGAAACGATTATGGCATCAAAGACCCTGAAAAAAGCCAGACGAACCCATACACTAGGCTGAGACAGACTGATTACACTCCTAGACAAACAGGGTAGAGAAGTACAAAATCAAGATAAGATCATGGAACGAATAGAGGAATTCTACACCGAGCTATGCCACAGTGAACAGAGTACCATAATTCACACCGACCCGAAAGAGGTACCAGAGATAACACCATGGGGGTTGACGCAGCCCTAAGAGATATGAAGAATGGGAAGACATCAGGCAACGACCATGTAAACATTGAAACATTAAAAGCAGGAGAAGATACTATCTCGAAGACATTGGCTAAGCTGTATACTAAATGCTGATCAGAAAGACGAATATCCACCACTTGGAAGAACGCAAAGATGGTGATAATCTTCAAGAAGGGAAATAAGACAGATTTAAAAAACTACAGACCGATATGTCTGTTATCACACATCCACAAATTACTCACAAATATAACCACGAGAGCAAGCGGGATTCAGAAACAGGTATTCAACAACAGACCACATACACGTCGTAAACCAACTGAAAGAGAAGTGCCGAGAATATAATATCCCGCCCTGCATTGCTTTCGTCGACTACGAGAAAGCTTTCGACTCGGTTCAAACTCAAGCAATACTGACCTCCCTTCAAGAACAGGGGATAGAAGACGTGTACATCGAACTCATGAACGACATATATACCAACAGCTCGATGACAGTCCACCTACACAAAAAGAGCAACACGATCAACATCAAGAGATGGTAACACCATTTCGCATGCCTGCGTCTTATATCATTAAATTTAATATCCCTACTGACTATCTGTTCTTAATAATACCTTAAACTGGTGTGGAGCCTGAGCTAGGTTCTGTACATATCCGTCATAATTGAAAACATGTATTAATGAAAAAATGGCATGCTATTTATTTAATACAGTAATCATAGACATGGAATGCCGAAGAGCCCCTACATGGAGGTGACAATCACAATTGGTTACAAGTGCCATAGTAGGGGCGTAATTACCAAGTTGATTAGCCATACATACATGTACAAACAGAAAGGCTGGGTATTCGACCCCCCTCGCCAAAGCTGTTTGCTGAGGCCTTCGCCCAACCACGGGACACTACAGCTGCACATTGATGGTGATGTTGATGAAGATGATGATGATGATGAAACAAGTTGTGCCTGTGTTTCGGTGGCACGCAGGGTTGCTAACTTCCTCCGCACAATCCAGATCTTTATCCCCACATATTGATCCGATAACTGAACATATTCTTTTGTAATCTGCATTAGACACCATTAAACACAGACCAATGCAAATGGTCCTAAATGTGTGTGAAAATATGTTATAACCTGCTGCGAAATGTGCTTATTTTGCTCACGTCCCGTTTGGGTGGGTGTATTGAACACACAGTACACCACCTGCTTTAAAACAGGTGCACTAGCAAATGGAGACGCATATTAAAAAATTTAAATGATGCCATGGCACCGTGGTTCCAACCGGTATACAAATATATTAATCGATTGCGACTTCGACAAACAGTTCCACATTGCCGGATATACGTTCCAAGCTCAACACTGTGGCTTTGTCAGTTGTATTGTCAGTGCCATACATAGCGTCTTTCTGTGACGAGTGTATGTGCATCTTCAAGCAAGTAAACCACCCCTGTCTGTTCCTAATTTATTAATACACTGTCAATACAACTCGATTGAGTAAATTGAACATGTAAGCCTAGAGCAAGCCAAATTGCGTATAATAGTTCGCAGTTTGAATGTCACACCCACGAAATGCTCAAATTATATACAGAACATTCTAACAATAAACGCCAACTACTGACAGTAGCGCTGTGACAGGCGGGGCTATCTGCAAGTTCCCGGAATTGCTCTTTGAAGTTGGCTGGTTCCCACACAACACCGCAAGTGGAACAAATTACATGTGATTCGCTGAACCTTCGTGTTCGTATTGTTATCACCACCCCAGGCTTGTGAGGGTGATTCCGATTACCGGAACAGACACGGTCACTTTAAAATGTCGTCGTTTTAAAGTTTGCGGTGACGCATGTTACGCGATGTTGAAACTGGTGTCCTTCCGCAGTGGTTGTTTGTATTCGTGCGCAGGTGATTGGTACACCCGTCGTGGAGGCGTGTATCACTCGCCCTGTCCGGTGACTGGTACACCCGTCGTAGAGGCGTGTATCACTCGCCCTGTCCGGTGACTGGTACACCCGTCGTGGAGGCGTGTATCACTCGCCCTGTCCGGTGACTGGGTAGCATCGACCATCGGCGACGGCAGGCGGGGAGGGCGTGCATGGGAATATGCCGGGGTACAGTCCCATGAACGGCTGGCCGGTCATCGCGTACGGAGACACCGCGCCGAAACCAAGGGTCCTACAAATGACACCCCATTCTCGTAATGTCAATGTCAATGTCTTACCTGTGGAAAATGTCTAAACGAATTTAACATCCCACAAGGAGAATAAAATGGGATATGGTAGAAGTTTTTGAAGACATTGGATGGGTATAAGAATATATAGGCCTACACGCAATAGGTTCTCTAACGTCGAAGGACTAGTAAATCTACAAAATAACCTCTTTGCCGACACGCGAGCGATCAGTGTTTACTTATTTGCAGTAAAGTGAAAGATCTAATACAGTATTATAGCCAACAAAACTACACACTAAAAAATCATACATCACACCAATAGTAATTTTCTTAGGAACTGTAAAATGCGGATAATGGCGGACGGGTCTTAGTTGAGGTGAGTCGACGTACCGGAGCTGCTGATCGGCTTGTGCTTTCTCTATGCGTTTGTCTTTAGCCCGTCGGTTCTGGAACCAAATCTTGATCTGGGTGTCGCTGAGCCGCAGCAACTCCGCAAGCTACAACCAGCAGGGACAGCTACCGAACAAGCTCAACGAGAAACGATCGACTAAGAAAGTCGCTAGCCAACGAAATTATAAGAAACACGTTTAAATAATAAACACAATAATTATAACAAAGAATAAAACAACGTTTAAACAAGTACAAATATATTCACGACAAGAGGTGTTGACATCATATATAAAATTGGAAATAATATTAATGTCACATGATTTGAAGGCATTGTGACATTTGGTGACCTCTGTCTCTCCCCCTCTCCCCCTCTCCCCCTATCCCCCTCTCCCCTCTCCCCCTCTCCCCCTCTCCCCCTCTCCCCTTCTCCCCCTCTCCCCTTCTCCCCTCTCCCCCCTCCACCTCCCTCCTCTGTCTCTCCCTCCCCCTCCCCCTCTCTCTCCCTCGTCTTACCTCACTCCCTCCCTCCCTACCCCCCTTTTCTCACTTTCTTTTGTGAGCCGTCATGATCGAATAAGACAAAGTGAGCTGGTGTGGCGATGGCGACCGCCGACAATATACTTCTATTACACAGTCGCGTGCGATGAGGATGCCGGATAGGCCAATTTGTGACAATTAGCAGGCCGGAACGCGCACATCCCACACGTCTGTCAGCGCAGTAGTAGTCGACGTAGTGGCCGTCATCGTCTCTTCGCCATCGCCGTCGCTGTGATGTTACTGCGTCTTGGTGCAGGACGTTCACAGCCCCTTCTACGCTGCCGTTGTTCGAGCTCAGTTGCTGCGCTCCTCCTTCTCCCCGAGAGTCCACAATAAGGCTCGTCTCGACACCAGTCCCGCATTTTGTTTCCCGTGTCTGTTTTCCTTTCCCCCTCATTTTCTTGCATTGCTGTTTTTTTGTTTGTTTAGTCATTCGGCCACATAGGCCATTTTTTAATAGTAGTCGTTCTAAAAATGCGCCACATCGGTCCAATAGGAGGATGTCCATCGCAATAAGTAGAGCATTTTAAGTAGATCATTTATTTTAAGTAGAGCAATAAGTAGAGCATTTATTAGTTTTTTACGTATAAAAATATAATGTACCTGCAGTCTTCGCGCCCGTGTCACGTACTCTCCCCGTCCGTACTCGAGCTCTAGTTGCAGCGTCTGTTCGTTTGTGAATGTCGTCCGCTGGCGGCGCTGCTGGTTCTCGCGACGGCGTCTGCGCGACACTGCAAGCAGACGACATTTGACACACTCGGGGATCGGTCATTATTATACTTCTGTCGTGAGTGAGCTTACACAAATATCGTATCAATAATTTTGAGAATGTTTGTATCTTGACAATAGTGGAAAAGGGCACATTTTCAGACCACGACCAGGGATGTGTAAGTTCACATTTCGCGAAGAAATGCGATCTCATACGTATGTAATGCGAATTTGTAGGTTCTGGCAATTAAAGGACTTATGATGTCATTAATTTTACCCATATAGACATGTAGTGAGCCATGAATAGGGTAGAAATGCATTATTATTTGCATATAGAATGACCCGTTCGTTTCAAAGAATTGCGGAGAACGTTCTATGTGGTAACAGTGGTACGAACACTGATGGCCGGGGCGGTAGGTCAGTGTTGTCATTGTCGTTATTTCACCCAATTTGTACGGATGTAACGAAAACTCCAACGGTGGTAATTACGCATAACTGTGCAAATGGATTTGTCGCGATAATCCACGCTGTGCAAGTACAGCTCTATACATAAGAGTGCAGAATTTGCTTTGCAGACCACTTCCGCCGGATCAAACAACGGTCAACGCGGTGCATTTTGGAAATCCAAACGGCAGCCAGCGTACTGACTCCGGATGTAAGATTTCATAACGACGTCGTTAGCTTCGTTCGTGACTATTATCTACCCTTCCTTTGGCCGCTTCATTGATGCAAATTTTATTTTTAACGAAATGATAGGCCCACATCAAATGACAAAAAAGCATCGATGACAATACACCAGTCATTTACCTCATATAGCACTGATATATGATTTGATTAAAATAACTGACAATTGAAGACGGCGGATAAACCATGGAAGGAAATTGCCTGCTGGACAACCAACCTCAAAACCCTGTCCGGGAAAGGAGTGATGTAAACAATGTTCTAGACAGCAAAAGAAGTTTACAAATTTACTTATTACTTTTATTATTATAATTATTACTATTATTACTTATACTGTCAAATGGTCCAAACATTTCTGCACCTGTATGTTTGGTCTAACGTTCAGTAATTATTAATAATGTCATATTCTCAGTAAGTAGCAATCTCCATCTCATCAACTTGAACGCGTCCGACGTCTCGTTTCTTTACATCGAAGTTCGTGAACAATCCTTCCTGTCAGTCGCTATGTGCTATATGTTTCGAAGTCATAGGCGCTTATTGAGAAGCGACAACAAATACATCCATTTAGGTCGTACAACTGGTCGTCAGGGGGAAACAATATTGTTCGAACAATTGGCGGTGACGTCATTGTGACAGTTTCAGCATGTTAAATTATTGTACTGCTATAAAAAGTGTGTTAGTACCTTTAATGGCTTCAATTACTTTTATAAAATTTTTGCTCTTGAAAAGCCAAACGTTTCCTTGCCTCATGCCACCTGGAGCTTGTAGTTTTCGATGGCAATCTTGTAAAATCTCTAATTAAATGTTTTATTTGTTGTTCTTCGCTCAAAGTAGAGCATAGAGCCGAGACGACGCATCTCCAACACACTGTTGTTACTGGTTGGTTCGTGTATCTCCAGGTGCGTCCAGGGTTCTTAGTTACTGGGATCTAACTTGTTGACCAGTCAAACTGTGTTGACGCTTGGTATCTACGTTGATGCACACATTCGACTGTACTCTACTCTATTCTACTCTATTCTACTCTACAGTATTCTACTCTACTATATATTCCACTTTATTCTATTCTACTCAAATCTACTTAGTCCAGTGTATAGGTGCAGACAAATGACAGAATTGTGCACTTTTTTTTTATAAAAGCAAGATACTTGGCACCTGTATTCTACATACCAAGGGAACCACTTTGAAGACGGGAGGCACTCCAAATTCAATTTGTTCATGTCTTAAATACCGGGTCATGTAGAGGTATAATTTAGGGATCTGGGTATGTATATGTTTAGGGGTCATATATACTTAAAAGTATAAATTTTGAACTTCTCCGACATTCACATCCGTCATTTTTAAAGATGGCGGCCGTCAATACAAATGTCAGGATATCTTAATAACTACGTCACGTAGAACCGCAATGTTTTTTTTTATTATTACATGTAAAAAACTTACTTTTTAACATCATATTAATGATTCTAGGTTAAGGAATTTATAAGATATGGAAATAATAAACTTTGACGGACGCCATCTTTGACAATGGCGGACATATGAATGCCAGTGAAGGTGAAAAGTACCATTTTTGAAATCGTAACCCACCAAGCTATTCAAAAACATAAACACATGACACATGCAAAGCGAAGTGATAAAAATTAACCATGTTTCGAAATAGCATGTCCGCGGGACTGTTCGAAGCGTTTTACACTTCTACCCGTGAAACATCTGTTCGTTTGAACACAATCTCGACTTCTCTGGGAAACAGTCAGCCACGTCACATTCCCTGCGTGAAGATGACTCGATCATTTACTTCCATCACTGATACGGTCAATAGCCTGGTATTCATTTATTCAGCTGAGTGATCCGAAACAACGTGGAGTGAACTAAATCTCCCACACTTCAAAAGTAAGAGGATTCGAACCCCGATAGTCTTGTGGGAGTCCGACGTTCTAATTACTGCCACACCGCGCATACAGTAATAATCACATCAACATCATCACCATAATAACACACTCCTGTAGCGGCTACATCCATGGGAACCTGAGCTCGGAGACGTTGTAAGATACATGATCTAAGCTGCCTTGGAATATTTTGAGAAAAAAGCCTGTGTAATTGTCTAAGCAAAGGTGGTGGTAGTCAAGATTGGGGTCAAGTACTTTTGATCAAGTACAGTTTAATATACAAGTACATTTTGCCAAATATGCTGTACGAACAAGTACTTTGAAACTTAAACTTGTCTAGTGCAATTTAAAGTATAAATAAATTAGGTCAAGAACATTAATTATCAACAATATTTAGGTGTCATTTATTAACTTGAAAATTAACATATTAACTAGTATCTTGTAAATGCATCCGGGTGAGCATCCAACGTAGTTAGTCACACAGGAACAAGAATATATAATTATTATTTTGTTTTTATAAATAATCAAGTTACGCTCTTGTAATGTACTTGATATTTTGTCAAGTACAATTGAACAAGAGCGAATACGAGAATGTGTCATTTCAAAAATCGAAGTACAGATGAACCTCACATTACAGTCACCTCGGTAAAACAGCTACCTCGCAATTAAGGTCACTCTAAGATTATCCCAAATAAATTATGTAGCAGCAAAGCATAATAATTTTGTTTCGCTAATACGGTCACCTCGCCATTCAGGTCACTCCCGATGGCTGCCTTAATCATACGGTTCAACTATACAAATTCAAGTACAAATACTGAAAACATATATTAAGTTCAAATTCAAGTAAATGTACGAGCACTTGCCCCAACACCCGATGATATTGAGACACGGGGTCCCTAGCTACTCACGTAGTCCTGAGAGCGCGGTAGTCAGCGGCAGGTCAATGAAAGGAGACGGAAAGAATCCTCCCGTCGGAAAGACGGGCATCGTCGATGCGGGATTCGCTCTCCCACGCCCGTGCAGCATCCCGACCGACATAAGGGGAGCGGGGGTAGCGAACCCCACCCCTACTCGGTCCGCCGACGTCGACGGCAGGTGGACTGTTGGACCCCGCAGGGAGGTGAACGCCGACAGTTGGTGTTCACTGGTCGGAGGGACCCGACACACTCGATCTCTGTCCCGTGTCAGCGCCATCGGTGTCACCTTCTTACAGCCAGCTAATGCTTTCATTGGATTTCACCAGTTGTTGTTTTTCCTCCTCCGGCTTAGTGACAGAAGAACATCAGTTGGCGTCTACTTGTGTATAAATATCCGTTTAAAGTTGATTAATATTGTATATCGACTGCATAAAATACATCGACTTGATGTAACTACTATATTTCAACCAAGCAGGAAACACGCTACAATTTTTCTGATAACAATTAGCGTTGTCGTGCCGGTGTATCTGGATAAATAACTGTGATATGTTCACTGTATTAAGCGTCAGGCTGTGTTGGATGTTTCATGCCTATAACTCATGTTCCATGCGTCCTTCGGCTGGTGTTCCATGGTTCTTACCATGCCAGAAGTCTCCCCGTTAAATATACAGGTATTCATTAATTAATCTAAACGACGTGCTCGACCTCAGGTGAACGTTTTCAGCATGTTCGTTCTTTGGTCGATGTTGATATGTCATCAACTGTGATCTTGCAAAACAAAGTGATTTTCCTCTTCATAGTTTTACGCTAAGATGTTTCTCAAAAGTAGCTATGTAAATAAAACAAATTACGATGATCAACCGACGCGTGTTAGTAGGCCTATGTGGCAGTTCCTGTCCAAACTTGCTGCCCGACTAATTCCGGTGCAAACAGGTTTCCATAAGTCTAATAAAGTTGCAAATTTTCTCGACGGCTCACAGTCTGGCAAGAAATCGAAAACGTCCTTATTGCGTCGTGCAGGGTGTTTCTTGAATGATGTTTCGTCGCGTGACGCAAAATCGTTGTGAATGCATTCGTGGAAGTAATGTTGCTTTCTTGTCGCAACGCGCAACGTAATCTCTTTATCCTGATTGGTCAACTGGACACCGCTGAGATAAAACAAGTTCTTCAAAGGGACAAAAATCCCGGCCAGCCCACACTGGCCAATCAATGCTTTGAACCGATTCGACGCGGGCCTGTAATGATAATGACAACGAGGCTGGCGCGCGCCACTGACACCTGCCCGCCGGAAGTTGGTAATTGTCGCGGCGGAAATTGGCCAGCAACGTCCTAATTTGAGCATCCTTATCGCAATCCGCTATTGTCGTGTAATTTGCTGAAATATTGCGCTGATGGACAGGTGTAGAGTAAACGGCCGTCTGTAGCTGCAAGTCGTCGATGCAGTCGTCTTAACGCAGACAATGGATGTTGGGGATCAATACGTTGCATGTTAGGCGGCCATTGACGTCAGATGGGTGTTGAACGTGAAACAAGTTGTTAATCCTCTCGTTATGAACGTATTTACTAACAGACATGCCACAGTGCACGGAATACCCATATTTGAATGAATGAATGAATAAATAAATTAATGAATTTATTTCAACAACAATAACAACATCACATATACAGTACATAATATTGATTAATAAAATGTTGTTGAAAAAGGGTAAACTAGAAGTGCAATACTTATAATTTTACCATTTACAATGACTAGCTTATGAATACATAATCATTCTGGAAAAGACAAAGTGCAAAATACGAAAAATAAATTGTAATTGCAAAACATAAATTTCATGTAAGATAATAGTAGACGAAATCTGCAAACTACTATTAAAATATTTTTTTTTATTAATAACTTTAACGCATCTAATTTTTTTAACATTCAACTTAACATTCATGTTACTTACCTTGTTGATGTGACTATTTTAAAGAATTATTTAGGACTTTAACACATAAATATTCAATAATTTAGCTGTATAATACTTTTTAAAATGGTGAACATTCTTACAAGTAATTAATGAATTGTCAATTTAATACGGATATTTTTCAGATTTGGGGAGCGATGCAGTATCCAGTTTTAAAAGGTAATATAAACTAAAGGTAAGTTCTTATATAGCGCAGTATCCAGTCCTCAGGTCTGGTCAAATCACTTTACACTTTACTCCATGGCAGATCTGTTCAATCCTCAGGAGCTTGGGCTCGTTTTTAGAATAATTATACCGGATGCAACCAACGGGAGAAAATCTACACCAATGAACATACGTAGTAAACATATATCGTATCCAGCTTCAGAAAGTAACATGTATAATCTCATAATATCACTAAAATATCGATGTATGAAAGAGGAGTTGTACAATTTATCATAACAACTTAAATCAGTCAGCGAATTTCTGTCGGTCCAGCTAGCTTAGATGGTAAACGCGTTGGTTCCGTAGAATTTATTTTGCAATCGGGCGACGCCGGTTCAATCCCAACACCAAACCAGTGATTTTCTTTACACTTTTTTATGTTTTCACGAAGTAATATAAACCAAATCATGTTTATACTATGATGCACTGTTTGTAAAAAAAATTCTTTTTGGTAGTAATTATTTATTCGCCAAAAAAAATTAAATATGGGAATTATATAACGATGTTTCAAAATTTTATTTATCCAAACAAATATAATGTAATGGATATATAATTTATTAATTGTATATATATATATATATATATTGTACGGTAATATATTGTAATTTATATGTGAAAACAAATGGTGATCTGTCTGGATAAATAAAATTTAGAAACATCGTTATATATAATTACCATATTTTAATTTTGTGGCGAATAAATAATTACTACAAAAATATTTACAAACAGTGCATCACAGTATACAAAATTATTTGGTATATATTACTTCGTGAAAACATAAAAAAGTATAAAGAAAATCAATGGTTTGGTGTCGGGATTGAACCGGCGTCGCCCGATTGCAAAATGAATGCATCGGAACCAACGCGTTTACCAACTGAGCTAGGAGGACCGACAGAAATTCGCTGACTAATTTAAGTTGTCATGATAAATTGTACAACTCATCCTTCATACATTGATATTCTAGTGATATTATGAGATTATACACGTTACTTTCTGTAGCTGGATACGATATATGTTTGCTATGTATGTATATTTGTGTAGATTATCTCCCGTTGGTTGCATTCGATATAATTATTCTGAAAACGAGCCCAAGCCTAAGCCTAAGGCCAAGCTCAGTGATACCTAGTCGATTTGTAGGCCCATTTGCATTCATTATTTTGAATAAAATTTGATTCATGTGGAACCGTAAGATAACTGCTTGTTCCTCTATGATGACTAGTGTTTGTATTACATCGGAATATTGCATAATGACTCATTCTGACGATCGTTTCGACCCAAAAACTATTCTTGTAAACATGCTCTGAATGCATGGAAAGGGTCTGCCTGCATCGAGTGTGGGTCATATGTGACGTTACGATACCACGTGATCGCCAAGCTCATTAAATTTTTATTTTCCGCTGGAATAGCTACACAGACGGGTTTAAAATTTAATTTATGCTACAAATGTATTTTTTAGTATTTTTTAATGTTCTCGAATGTTACATACAATGTTAAACTTTGTGTACACATGGAAAACGGATTTTAACTAATGCCTTGTTTTTATTTCCTTTAACGGATTTTTACGAAATTTCAACTAAAAGATATGGACTTCAACCAAATAATGAAGCCTGTATGTGCTTGAAATGCACGTATATTGGTTTTACTACACCATTTTGGGGAGATATCATGAGTTCGCACAGTCCAGAAAGACACCACCAAACCGCCTGTCCCCCCGACTCCTGAATTCTGAGCTATCCAACCTGACTCCTCAAACCACGGCCGATATCAACCGGATTCAATCGATGTGGCCAAGACATGACCGACCAGGCTGCTCAGTTCTTATATCCAATACGTATTAATATATTATGTTCGACACGTGGCACCACTTTATCAATTTATTTTCCCCGAGAGAAGTGGTAGTGACCAATCGACCCATGCGCTCTCCTTCACGTTTTTTTTTATTTCGCGGGTTCATGCGATCACTTTTATACTTTGTTCTACAGTGTGTTGTTCCTAGAATGTGATTCCAGCAATTTACTCAAACACTACAATTCTCGATTCCGGGCAAATATGTACACAAAGACCTTAAATCGACCGTGTCTACTCGGGTGTCCAGAATCATCCTCTCAATTTCGGGGGTGGGGGTGGGCAATAGTATATTAGAAGGAAGTTCGCTGATTCAGTCGTGCTTTGTCAGGCATGTTGGTCTTGCGAACCAATCGCATGCGTCTAACTTCACAGAATAATTCCTGGTACCAGCCTGCCTCCAGTATAGCTGGTATTAGATGGAGCCATCCTCGCAAGCCAGGGTTGTTTGCCATGCAAAACTAGCCCTGGCAGATCTCCTACTCGAAGTGCGGAAGTTAGCTGAGTCAAACTACCAATCAACTTCGCCAGTCGCGACTGCATCACCCGTGAGAATAGCGCAAATACCCGCCCCAATTTGAAGACGGATAAAAGACTTCTGGGAATCCCAATGTATAATGACCCGTTCGCCCATTAGCACGAGCAGCTGAGCGGTATTGTGTATTCGATTAATTGCTTCTACTTCCTAAACATACCACAATCCATGGTTGGTTGAAATTAAAATTAGTTTTATTATGACCACCTGACCTGCCGACATCCACTGATCTAGTGAGCGATTTCATAGGCTGAGCTTAAATTCAGAGTTTCGCAAAGCGATCAGCCAGGGGGTACTGCTGGCCGGCACTGACGTAATGAGCAGCAGCGACCCCTGGCGCGCGAGTATGGAGGGAGTCAGTTTGTTCATCTACTGAGAATTTAATAGGCGTAGTAATTTGCAACAGGAAGTCTGCTGTGTTGAATGTAGGAAAATGGGGCATCGTTGAACATCAAAAGTTATTGCTGTTAACTCAGTCCGACTCGGCCGCATTACCAATAAAGCTTATTTTTAAACTGGATGTTTTGTTTACTACTTGAACGTGCTCCGGGGTTGTACCTCCCAAACATCAAACCTTGTTACGGGCTTACTAAACACAATTTGGCGGGCAGTATCGGCCCACCTTCAGCATAGTTAATGTAGTGTTAAGAACATTATATTAATTAATAAATGAAAAACTCGTAACAGACTGCCCCCTTTTAACGTTGTGCACAACGCTTAGTGGGTGCCACAGTCAAAGAGTGTACAATGCTTTCGGGATATGACTGACAACACGTTTGTTCTAGTATTAAGAACATAATATTAATAAATATCAAGAAATGAGGAACAGACTTGGTCTTTTTAACGCTGTCTGCTCTGTTCGATTTAGCTCCACTTGTTCTAAGCTCATGTTGCGATAACCGAACTTATTGAATACGAACTACTAGTTCGTTCGATATTTTTGTTTGTTTGAAGAAAACATCGGAATTATTATTATTATTATACAAATAAGACATTACGATGCCACCAGGCGGAAATCCATGTACATGTATACACGGTATCTTCATCACTTTGCTGCTACACAGTCGGCAGCTCATGCACATAGTGTTCTATTAAAATGGTAAGTTTCCTGTTTTAAAAGGTGCTGATCTAATTTTAGGCAGATGAATTAATATTATTTGAGTAGGTATATCATGGCAACATAACAATCTGTTTGCCAAACTTAGCGATATTACACGTCTTGGTTTATTATCTTTATTGAAAACTAACTTTAAATTACTGCGACAATGCCAATTATGAAGAATAACACAAGTCCACAATCCAGCGCCATAGCTAAGCCAGAGCTAAATAGTTAACGCCAATGGTGTTGTGTTTAAAAGTTCTTGAATACTTTTCCACGGTTGTTAGCATCTACTACCGGTCATCGAGGCTATCTATATAATAGAGGAATCTCCATTTACTTGCGGTTATGCATCTTCAGATAGCCTCTATGACCGGTAGTAGATGCTAACAACCGTGGAAAAGTATTCAAGAACTTTTAAACACAACACCATTGGCGTTAACTATTTAGCTCTGGCTTAGCTATGGCGCTGGATTTTGGACTTGTGTTAATCTTCATAATTGGCATTGTCGCAGTAATTTAAAATTAGTTTTCAATAAAGATAATAAAACAAGACGGTGTAATATCGCTAAGTTTGGCAAACAGATTGTGTGTGTGT